>JAUUTY010000478.1:0-220444 GCA_030979885.1 Lolium multiflorum
CAATATATATAGATGATCGAGAGAGAGAGATATTGAAATCCTCAAGAATATGTTCAAATATATATTAAAATATATCCACAAATGCATGGTAAAAATATGCATGCACACTAATTATATATTATGAGGCAACTTAATCAAATGTGTTTCCATTCCAGAGAACTTGTCAAAATTCAAGTTAATTAATTTATCATCGATAATTATATAATTAATTAATGAATCTCGTCAGGGATATGTTATAACATGATCGATATAGGCTATGTATATATTAATTGGTGTTAATCTACTATTTCTAGCTAGCTTCTATATATAGAGCATGTTTTTATTAGATCTAGTTATAGCTAGTATTGTTTAGGGTTATGTGTTTTAATTAACTAGGTTTTGATTAGGAGTTAGTTATATATATGGTTTATGGTTAATGCATGGCATATTTAATTTAATTAGAGGACCGCGAGGCACCCCTGGTCCTGCTTGATGCACAATTAAGTGTCGTTGGCCTATATATAGGGTTTAATTAGGTTTAGGGTTAGCTAGGTTTAGGGTTAGGTTAGGGTTAGGGTTAGGGTTTAGGGTTTAGGGGTTTAGGGTTTAGGTTGTTTAGGTTTAGGGATTAGGGGTTAGGGTGATTTTAGGTTTTAGGGTTGTTTAAGGTTTAGGGATCATCAATCGAGTGCGCACAATTATTAGAGGCACCCGCGACTTTGCGCATAAAGTGCATGCGTATATATGTGTGTTTGGCCACCAACGATATATAGATGATCGAGATTGAAATCCCCAAGAATATGTTCAAGTATATATTAAAATATATGCATGAATGCATGGTAGGCCATGCATGCACACTAATTATATATATATTATGAGGCAACTTAATCAAATGTGTTTTCATACGAGAGAACTTGTCAAAATTCAAGTTAATTAATTTATCATCAATAATTATATAATTAATTAATGAATTTGAGAGATCGATGTTATTCAACATGATTGATATAGCTATGTATATATTAATTGGTGTTAATTTACGGTTTGCTAGCTGAATGCTATATATAGAGCATGTTTTTATTAGATCAAGTTATAGCTAGTATAGTTTAGGTTATGTGTTTTAATTAAGTGTAGTAGGGTTTGATTAGCTAGGTTAGTTATATATATATATGGTTTAGGGTTAATGGCACATTTAATTTAATTAGAGGACCGCGAGGCACCCCTGGCCCGCTTGATGCACAATTAAGTGTCGTTGGCCTATATATAGGGTTTAATTAGGTTTAGGGTTAGCTAGGGTTTAGGGTTAGGGTTAGGGTTAGGGTTTAGGGTTTAGTGTTTAGGGTGTTTAGTAGGGTTCACAAATTATGGATTAGGGTTTTAGGGTTGCTTAAGGTTTAGGGATCATCGATCGATCGAGTGCACACATATTAGAGGCACCCGCGCCTTTGCGCATAAAGTGCATGCGTATAGTTTAGGGTTAGTTTTAATTAAGTAGGGTTTGACCAGGCTAGGGTAAGTTACATATATATGGTTTAGGGTTAATGCAATGGCACATTACATATAGTTTAAATCTCAAGAATGTTCATACATTGATAGTAATATATGTGCAAATGGAATTTTTTCCGTGAACTGTCAAAATCAAGTTTACCTGCCGATGGAAACTAGTCCAAAAAATTACATAGAGGTCCAAAAGAACCCCAAAACATAGAAGAAAAGCAATGGAGTCCTTCGACCGCACATCGGCCCTCCGTCTCCGCATCCTTTCCAAAGCAACCCATCACGGACGCACCACTTGGGACGGTATCGCCGGTAGTGCCAGGACGCAGGAGAAGAAGGGCCTCAGCGCAACGGCATATTGGCTATGAGAAGGGCCGCTGAAAGGCCAAGATGTGCACGGGCAAGACGGATGACGCCGTCGTATGCCCCGAGCTTGTGAACTTAGCAGCCTGACTCTCCATTGGCCAGATCTGAAGCACCGACCAAAGCAAGCCTCACTGCTAGCGCCATCACCTGATGGCACCGTATCTCGGTTTGGCCGCAAGATCCGCCGATCCGATCCGCTGCATTCACCACTGGGCCGATCTGAAGCCGATGACGAGATCCCGACTCCATTGCGCCATTCTCCTCATGGGAAACACAGATCTAAGCTACAACAACACTAACTCCTCGGATCCAAATTAGCCGACTCAACTTTGCTTACCTAAATATGGATGTATCCACACATGTTTTTACTCTAGATAAGACACGCTTCAAGGAGTTGAATCAATTGTTCTGGGATCGGAGGGTGCACCGATATACGTAGAGAAGTCGGCTCGTATCCGAATCGGGCGAGACTACGAGAGAAGGGGGGAGAGGAGCCGGGGGAGAGGGAGAGACTCGAGAGAGAAAGAGAAGAGGAAGAAATGAGAGATCCCTGGGAAGAACATTATTTTGTCGTTCTGCTCGTAGCTTGAAACTGAAAATTTCGGCCGCGCGCAAAATCATCCAGCCGCATCCATTCGAAAATCCCGTGACCAGTTTTACCCTTTTAAACTTGGTCCGGAAGTTACAACCCATCGACCATGGAGGGCTCATTCGGTAACAATAAAATATCTTGCCTAGATCCCGAACCCTCCCCACAGGCCCACACCCACCCACCAACCATTCGCCCCCATTAGCTCAAAAATATTCTCACACGCCAAAGCTCTGTCTCTCTACAGTACTAGTGCGCCGCCGGCATACTCCTCCACATCGTAGCCTTGATCGTGTTGGCTGTCCACACCCACCGGATCCGCTCCCCCGCCGCCTTCGCCACCGACGGATCTGCTTCACCGCCGACCTCGCCACCGACGGATCTGTTTCACCGCCGACCTCATCCACAGCGTAGCAATCAACGCCTTTCATGTCGACGCACCGGATCCTCTCCAACGGAACCGGGTCTACTTCACCGCGGCCCCCCCTCCACAGAAGCCGATCTTGCCACCGACTACCTCGCCGCAGCGGCCGTATCAACTTCACCGAACTTTTGCCAACCAACCAGATTCGCTCTACTAACGCCCGCTTCCTGAAACAGGTCGATTCATCGTCTCCGCGTTCGCCGCCGGAATGTAGTTGCCGCCCGTCCAATTCCCGCCGTAGGCCATATACGCCGTCGTTAGATTCGGTGTTTCTTTAGCAATGTTTTGTGTAGTTATTTGCATATCTCATATGCCATTAACTTTCTTGATGTGTTGCTTCGCATGAAGTTCGTTTAAAGATTGTACAGTACAAAAGCATTATCCGGTCGCTACCATCATGTTCATTCTACTGACACCTATGCGCATCCACATATAGCCCTATACCCATTCATTTGTTGCCAGCTGTTTTTGTACTGCATGCTATTGTCGCACTGCTTTTATAGTCATGCTATGGGCATTTCCAATCTTGTTGTTCTTATACCACGTCATTAGCTCACGACTAGCCGCAAGTTGTTTTCTCGTGCCTGCTATTCTCACACTGCTTTTATAATCATGCTATGTGCATTTCCAATCTGCTTGCTCTTATACCTCGTCTTTAGCTTATAGCTATTTTTTTCCATGAATGCTCATGTTGCACAGCTTGTGTAGTCATTGTTGCGTGCATGTCTGGTCTTTGTATTATCGTAGACTAACTTGTCAATGTTATTTTTCCTAGGGATTGATCATGTGAACCGCTTATTATAATACATTAATAGCGGGGACGCTAGGGAAGGTTGTAATCTGAGTTCTTGGTTGGTAATTTTGGCAATATCCGTTATTATCTATAACCTATATGCATTGTTCCTTATGCAAGAGATTGACACTTGGAACCCTGCCATAGCAATGCCATTCACGCTTTACTAGTTTCCGCCTATTTGATATGCTTGTCTTGAGCAACTGCGAAGTGATTTTGAACTCGACATTTGGTCATTCTTACGCGCTTACTTTTATGTGAAAACCTTGGCATTACCCTACTCTAAATCAATATCTGAAATTCGTATCTCATGCAAAGCAACATCTAGTTGGTTTAATCTGATCTGGTAAATATTAGCTTATTCATTTGGTAGCTTAAGTTTTTTGTTATTTGAAACCAGCCGACTTGGTCTTAAATGTGATATCTAAACACAGATTAAGGACAATGGAGCGGGAGGATTAGCATTTCACCTGATGGCTGAACCTAAAATGACAGGCATGTCTACCCCGACTAGTGCACGCAACAGAAGGACCTGCAGCGAGCCAGTATGTGCTTAGTACATGTATCATATCTTATCTTGTGCTTATTTCTGCTACATGTTGTTATCTGATCTCTACATTGCATAATATATGTTTGAATAGTTAATTGTTGTAACTATGTTTGCAATATTACCAGAATGCAGTTGTAATGAAGCAATCATCATTAGAAGATAGTCGTCAAAAAAGGATCTGTAGCGACCCTGTGCAACATTATGATGTAAGTTTGTGCTTAGTATAAGTTCCATACATGTCTTATTTATGCAACTTGTTATTATCTTATATCTACATTGCATAATAAATGTTTGAATAGTTCACCGTTGTAACTATGTTTGCAATATTACTAGAATGCAGTTGTAATGAAGAACTCCTTAGTAGAAGATAGAGGGCAAAAAAGTTCCGGGGTGAGCCTATGCAACGATATAATGTAAGTCTGTGCTTAGTACTTGTGACTATCATATCGACAATGCTTAATACATGTTTGCATAGTTCATTGTTTAACTCTTTTTGCATTATTATCAGAATGCGTTGTGATGAAGCAATCTTCATAGAAGAGAGGCCCACAAAAAGTTCTGATCTTTCTTCTAATGCATCCTCTCATAGCCGTCAACCTAGACCAATCCTTTCATCAAACAATAAATATCTCAAGGTTGTACTGTATGAAAGACATGGTATTGCTGCTTTAAGATCTGTAGCTGATATGTTGACAAAGAGTACACAAGATTCAATCAAGGCGATTGCCAAATGTCAACGTGTTATTGATGATGCTAATAGAAGTCCTCCATGATTATATGTATTTTTTTATTTGGGCACATTAATTGCCTTGTAATTTTCCTAGTTATTTTATTTTTGTATGTATTTGTGTGTATCATTGATATCAGATTTTAGGCCCATGATATTTAATGGGCCTTCTTATAATGCAAGTTGACTAGTCAAACAACCAGTCCCTACAACTTAGTGGGCGGCCCACTTACAATAGTGTGGGACCACTTCCATTTTGGCCGCCCACTTACTTATCACGCCAATTGCTTTAAGTGGTCCCCACTACTCTGGGCCGGCCCGGTAACAGAAAGTGGGACCCACCTCGCTATTGGGCAACCCATAGGGCTACATGGGCGGCCCGTTAACACGATAGTGGGCCCCACTTTTTATTATTGGGCCGGCCGCCAACCTATTGGGCCAGCCACTTGCTTTATGGTGGACCCCACTACTAACGGGCCGGCCCGTTACATGAAAGTGGGACCCGCATGCTTATTGGGACGGTCCACTATCTTGTTGGGCCAAACCCACTTGCTATATGGCTGATCCCACATGCTAACCGGGCCGGCCCTTTAACAGGAAAGTGGGACCCACCTGTGTTTGGGCCGGCCCACTAGCTTGTTGGGCCATCCCGTTTGATCTATGGTGGACCCCACTTAGTATATGGGCCGGCCCGATAACAGAAAGTGGGACCCACATGCTAATTGGGCCGCCCACTAGTTGGGCCGGCCCACTTGCTTTATGGTGGACCCCGCTTAGTATATGGGCCGGCCCGATAACAGGAAAGTGGGACCCACATGCTAATTGGGCCGGCCCACTAACTCCTTGGGCCGGCCCACTTGCTTTATGGTGGACCCCACATGGTAAATGGGTTGGCCCGGTAACAAAGAAAGTGGGCCCCATATGCTTAGTGGGCTGGCCTTTTTCCTGTTGACAGGTCAAACGAGTGCATTCGGCCCGACCCACATGCTTAGTGGGCCGGCCCATTTAAGTTTTGACCGATCAACCTTAGAGGTTAGGCCCCCCCACGTACTCTAATGGACCAACCACTATATAGTTGACCGGCCAAACTAAGTCAGCTGTGGAGCCCACAAACTAAATGGGCCGGCCCTGTGGCAGCCTCGTGTGGGCCTACCATCTACCACGGCGTTTCACCGGCAACGCGCTCCGCCACGTGTCGGTTGGACGATCAACGGCTCCCCGAAACACTTCGCAATGGTCCGATTTTCCGTGGCGGAAGGCGCCAAACGCGACGGACCGAAAAACGTGGTAGGCCTTTGCCTGACGCAGCTTCGACAATGAACCCATATCGTCGGGTTAGGCCCATAGGCGACGAAAAATGCCCCTTAGTGGACGATTTTGGGACGTTGTCTATCAGAACTTTTCATGTAGTGTTACTCAATACATCCGTGAAGTATTAAGATGTATATGGATCTGAAAGAGATGTTCTGGTGGAACAACATGAAAAGGGAGATAGCCAAGTATGTCTCGGAATGCCACACATGTCAGCGAGTGAAGGCAGAACATCAGAGTCCTTCTGGACTACTTAAACCTTTGGATATTCCCGAATGGAAATGGGATGATATTGGAATAGATTTTGTTACCGGATTACCAATGACTAGTAAAAGGAAGGATATTATATGGGTGATCGTTGATAGACTTACCAAGAGTGCACATTTTCTAGCAGTAAATTAGAAAGATACTTCGGAAAAGCTTGTGGATATCTATGTTAAGGAGATAGTCAGCAAACATGGAGTACCAAAGAAGATAGTCTCAGATAGAGGTTCAATCTTCACGTCAACATTTTGGAAACAACTCCAAGAAGCTCTAGGATCCAAGTTGGATTTTAGCACGGCATATCATCCACAAACCGGAGGACAGATGGAGAGAACAAACCAAATACTTGAAGATATGCTTAGAGCTTGTGCTCTAGACTTTGGAGGCTCATGGGAGGATCATTTACCATTAGCAGAGTTTTCATACAACAACAATTATCAAATTAGTATTCAAATGGCACCATATGAACCACTCTATGGAAGGAAGTGCAGATCTCCAATTTGTTGGTTTGAAATAGGAGAAAATAAAGATTTAGCACCGGATTATATCAAGGAAAGACAAGGAGTCATCGAGATTATCAGGGATAGACTCAAGATAGCTCAGAGTCGACAGAAGAGTTATGTCAACCAGAAAAGAAGGTTATGGGAACCCAAGGTGGGAGACATGGTATACTTGAAGGTAAGTCCAATGAAAGTACTAAAAAGGTTCGGAGTGAAAGGAAAGCTAAGTGCTCGATATATAGGACCATTCAAGATACTCAGCCAGAACAGAGAGACATGTTTTGAGTTAGAGTTACTAGAGAAGTTGAGTTTGATTCATAATGTATTTCATGTATCTCAACTCAGGAAGTGTTTAAAAGCACTAGATGACCCAGTTTCGCATGAAGAGCTAGAGCTGCAATCAGACTTAACTTATGTTGAAAGACCAGCGAAGATACTGGAAGAACATTGGAAGAAGTTAAGGAATAGGGAAATCAAGTACTGCGGGGCACAATGGAAGCATCACCCTGAGCGAGAAGCAACTTGGGAAAAGGAAGATGATCTTAGAAAATCCTACCCCGAGCTATTCAGGTACTTCAACCACAACTTCGGGCCGAAGTTTCTGTTAAGGGGGAGAGGCTAGAATATCCCAGAACATAGGACCAACGAAGGGAAGATTTAGATATGGATGTGCATTTCATCGCAAAACGGGGAAATTTTCCGGGCCTTATTGCATAAAACCTAAGAGGCATCGAGGTTTCTCTCTCGTTGCTATTAGTGTTAAAGCAGTGTGAGTGCTATGAACTTCGACATGATCTCTTTTGAAACTTAGGGTTTTGGGAGAACATTTGATTTGGCATTTCAAAATTGAATTCAAACAAAATAATTATAAAGTAATCCATATATAAATGAATTATGAATTCATAATTCAAAAGTATATCACATTTACACAAATAATTCATAAGTGAATATCAAATTGATATAAAAGCTCATAAACAAAACCTTGAGCTTTATTGATTGCATATACACATTACATTGTCATTACATAATTCTTTATATTACAAGAAATGGAATATATGAAACATAAATAAGAAAGAAAATAAAGATTACATCAATGAAATTTCTATTCTAAAGTCTTCATCAAATTTTCATTTGATCTTCTCCAAAGCTTGGTACAACTTGAAACATGCATAAGAGAGCAACAAATAGAAAGGTTTGTCTAGTAATAAGTGTCACTGACACTTGGCAGTAAAAAGAAACAGAAAATCATGAGATAAGCCTTGGCAGGGGGATCAAGTCCCAACCAAAGCCAAAGTGGAGGCTAGGATCTTTTCTCCATCAGATAGATAGTCACACATCAATAGGCATCACAGGTTAACCAACTAGCAACCAGCAAAGGCTGGGAGGCTTAGTCAATGGTTAGAGCAGCAACCAAACAAGTCATAGAGCCTAGCCACTAGCATCTATTGACCAAATGGATCAATTGGATCATGTACAAGTCATAGAACAACATCACAAGCATCACAAGTGTCAGGCTGTTAGCCACTTCTGACAGCAAGAACCACCAGTAAACAATGAAGCAGCAGTAGACCTAGACAAGCATAAGCATGGCACTAGTAAGCCTAGGCATTGCATCAGGATAGCATGGCAAGTGCATATCAGCAGTAGCAATGGGCAGCACAGCAGCAACACACATTTGGCCAGTGGACAGTAATGGCATAATTCTTTATATTACAAGAAATGGAATATATGAAACATAAATAAGAAAGAAAATAAAGATTACATCAATGAAATTTCTATTCTAAAGTCTTCATCAAATTTTCATTTGATCTTCTCCAAAGCTTGGTACAACTTGAAACATGCATAAGAGAGCAACAAATAGAAAGGTTTGTCTAGTAATAAGTGTCACTGACACTTGGCAGTAAAAAGAAACAGAAAATCATGAGATAAGCCTTGGCAGGGGGATCAAGTCCCAACCAAAGCCAAAGGGAGGCCAGGATCTTTTCTCCATCAGATAGATAGTCACACATCAATAGGCATCACAGGTTAACCAACTAGCAACCAGCAAAGGCTGGGAGGCTTAGTCAATGGTTAGAGCAGCAACCAAACAAGTCATAGAGCCTAGCCACTAGCATCTATTGACCAAATGGATCAATTGGATCATGTACAAGTCATAGAACAACATCACAAGCATCACAAGTGTCAGGCTGTTAGCCACTTCTGACAGCAAGAACCACCAGTAAACAATGAAGCAGCAGTAGACCTAGACAAGCATAAGCATGGCACTAGTAAGCCTAGGCATTGCATCAGGATAGCATGGCAAGTGCATATCAGCAGTAGCAATGGGCAGCACAGCAGCAACACACATTTGGCCAGTGGACAGTAATGGCATGGCTGGCCAGAGCAAACTTGAGAGAAGGAAGGGAGGCAAACGCATCAGGAGCGGCATTCCTGTATGATCCCAGGATCACCAGGAAGCAAGGAAGAAATGGATGAACAACAGAATAATGGAGGCGCACAGAGAGGTGACAGAGATGAAGGAGAAAGGGGAACCTTACCTGCGCGTGGAAGCAGAGGCTACGGCATGGCGAGGCAGTGCCCGCGCCGCCGCAGCTGCGAGTCTAGGGTAGACGCCGGCGTTACGCCGGCGAACCCAACCACCAGCACAACACCCTGGGGACGACGGCACATGCGATGCCACAACATCACCCGCGCCAGGTCATTCCTAGGCACACGCGAGCGTCGACGGCGGCGACTACATCTCGCCGCAGACATCAAATCGCCGGAGGCGATTCGTCTCCAGATCTAGCACGAAAGCGATCTGGAGCAGGAGGAAGAAATCGACGAATCCTTTCGGATGGATCGATAGATCGTCACACGGGGGTTCGAACGCGACCAGTGGCGTGGCTAGAGTTGTCCGGAGTGAGCCGGCGCATGGCAGCGACTGAGGCGACAGCGCCATCGCCACGAATCACCAGAGAGCTCTAGGGTTAGGGTTAGGTCGAGCGCGTGAGAGAGAATGAGAGGGCCGACGCGGTTGGTTTGGACCGAACTGGTCCGGTTCGAACCTAATGGGCTGACCAGTAGGCCTAGGAGGGGTATTTTAGTCATTTGCATTAGGTTTTAATTTAGGGATTTCTATTTTTGTGCCCTCGGGTCCTTAGTTGTACTCAGAATTGCCCATAAGTTTCCTCGCAACTCCAAAAATGTCCGTAAAATATGAATGGAGCTCGGACGGAGAATTCCCTTTAGTTGACGTTGGTTGGTGCCGGCAAGTGTAATGAACGCAGTGGACACATCTCCACTTATCCAGATCATCATGGGACCCACAACTTGTCCACATTAGCACGAGACCCACAGCTTTCCCGGTGACCGTTGCAAAATGGGAGCCCGAGCCAGCCTCGTGCCCATGTTTGCCTTTCTTTCCTTGTTTTCTTCCAGGTTTGGCAGCCCTTCTCCGGCGGGTGATGTCTAGTTTCTCTTTGACCTCCCGTTCTTCATGGACGCAGTATGGACCCGCGCCTTTGACAAGATGCCCGACTACCCACGCCAGGAGCCTCTGAAGCGATCGGTAAGACGGACGAGCGGCAGCCGTAGACGTGAGTTCGTTGCATGCGAGAGCTTGCCATATAGAGGGGGATAAGGTTGAATCGCTCCAATTTCTCTTTTCTCTCGATTTTCTTGTTATTCCCTCGGATTTGGGATTTAGGGTTCACGTTGTTGTTTTCAGCGAAGAAATGCAGGCATTTAAGTGGATCGATGTACATTCAGAGGCTTCAATTGCAGGAATTAATTGGCGCTATTGGGAGCGCAATTTGGGAGGGGGATGTGAAGAATGCGGCGGAGAGAGGAGCCGTTCCGATTATGCCTAATGCTCCCAATGCAGACTGGTGGAAGTGAAGGGAGAACGAAGAAAATGAACAAGCAGTTAAGGAAGCTGATCGAGTTGAAGAAGCAAGCTAATCTGATGGCTGGTTGTTTTTTTGTTGTATAATTACGATCGGATTCTTATCATTGCTCACGGCGCTAAAGTTGTTACAAGGGATACCTTGTTACAAATCCATTATTCGGTTACATGTACTTGTAGTTGTAGTTGTTTTCAAAGGTAGTTTGTGCATTCACCGAAATTACCAACTATATTCCCTAAAAGAAAAGGAAAGCTAAAGATAGTTGATAATTGTTAGAGGGGTGACAAATAATGCATTCACCGAAATCCGCAAATATGTATGCCTCATGTTTATACCAAAATTATACCACTTTTTAGTTTCAAAAGACCAATACTATATCCCAAACTATATTCCCTAAAAAGAGGACAGCTAAAGATAGTTGATAACTGTTAGAGGGTGACAATGCATCACCGAAATCCATAAATATGTATGCCTCATTTATACCAAAATTATACCACTTTTGGGACATCAAAATACCAATACTATATCCCAAACTATATTCCCTAAAAGAAAAGGAAAGCTAAAGATTGTTGATAATTGTTAGAGGGGTGACAAATAATGCATTCACTGAAATCCGCAAATATGTATGTCTCATGTTTATACCAATACTATATCCCAAACTATATTAAGTGGCAAACTCATTATTGCACATAAATAGAGGGGTGGGCACTCTCCACCGACAGAGATAGAGAGAGGGTGGCCACGAAGAGAGAGAGAGAGAGAGAGAGAGAGAGGTTGTCACGAAGAGACGGAGAGGGGTATACTGCCCATTAGATCAGTGGATCAAAGGTTCGTGGAGTCGATCCGTGTGACAACGTCTCAACCAATCAGGATCTGAGAGCATTTGTGATGTACGGGGCAAAACTGAGTAGTACTAAGAATCCAAGGGCACATAAATAGTAAATAGACTAAGGGATTCAAACAAAAGAATTACAAATAATGAAAAATGCGTGTTTTGTACAATATAATTCATATTGGGCTACATCAAATTATTTGCAATTCAAATATACATGAGCGTGACAACTATGGCATCATTTAGACAAACTATGTTTTTGGGAAAGATGTTTTGCAAAGGGGTTTGAGTGGAAAACCATGCATCTTCATAGCTACACTAGTGATTCTGAGAAGTGGCAATTTGTGGTAAAATTGATTTATATATGTTTGTTAAGGTTTTCTAGGTGGCAGGTTGCGTAGGAAGACTCCATGAGTAGGTGCCACTATGTTTTTATTTTTGGTTTTTGCGCATGAAATGACTCAATTAGCTATGTTAATCTCATTTTTTGACTCTTGACCAGCTACTTGAGGGTAAACTGAGTATATTGCACTCCCTAAGTCTCGAGGGAAAACTGAGTATAAAATTTCTGTATAAGGCACGAGGTTATAATGAGTACACCAAACGTCCCAGGGTTAGACTCGTGCGGTGCACGCTGCCCGTGCATAGCGGACGCGTGTTGCATGTTGCCACCTTCGTCTTTATAGAGCCCTTTCTCTCCCTCGACGCATGTTCTCCATAACCGCCTCTCTGTCCCATCATCTTCTCCCAACAGAAGAAAACACCGAAGAAAACGCTCGCGATGGGCAGAATAGATGCCCATTGTCTCCACATCAGCCGCCCAATCAGCCGCCGCCCGTCCGAGCCCCTGTGTTGCTTCAACGTAGCACCGGCGCATCGCCGCCAGCCATCGACGCGCCACCGTCCCCGTCGCTTAGGACCCGTACGAACCATTGTCGTACGACGCGGCCGGAGAACCCCTCGACACCAGCATCGTCGACGAGCCGGAGGTAACCCTTTGTTTTGTTGTTCTTATCTCATTTTAATCCTTTTGTGTTAGATCTAGCGTTATTAGGGTCGTCTGTTTAGTTCAATCCATTGTGTTAGATCTAGCGTTATTAGGGTTCGTCTGTTCCTAGTTCAATCCTTTTGTGTTAGGTCTTGCGTTATTACTGTTTGTGATTTGCTTTTGTTTAAGATTTGTGCCGATGATGATGAATATTTGGGCATAAATTGATTCAAGGTTCGGTCAGTAAATAATTGGTGTGTTCAAATTTGTTGTTCATGATGTTTGGTTTAGTGACTCAAATCCTGGATATAAGTGTGTCCAATGTAACCGAGGCTACCTCTTTTTTCCGAGCCCATATTATCATGCATGATTTTTTGTTCACTCTCTGTTCCATCATCGTTGCAATTGACTCCGTGTTTTTTGCACGATCTTTGGTTGACGTGCAGAGCGGCGACAGTCCTTCCACACCAAGACTCGTCACGTCCTCGGGAGGCTGCAGTCCGGCCATTACGATGGCCCCTTTGCTCGAGCATTTACAAGTGCCCCTTCGCAACAGGAAGCTCGCGCCACCGACTTTCCCTGGTGAACCATGCTGAATCCATTGGCAGATGTGGCGCTAGAGTTGGAGACCGTGAACGTGCATGCGTTCACGGCTAAACACAAAGCACTTGGGATTCACCTGCGCAACCTCAAGCGAGTCTGAGGCGCTACCTAGAGCGTTGAACGTGCCTCTTTGCACTCTGTATGTGACTGCTCTATCAGGCACTTAAATTCATGTAAAATGTAGCTTATGTTGTATCTATCGGTACTACTTTTGGATCTGTCGTGAATATATCTATGCTATGTTGGTTGCTGTATGCAGCTTATCTATATTTTCTCTCTGGATTTGTGCCCTAGATTTCCTACCTGATTGGGTAAAAACGAAGGCATAAAAAATGAATGGCGTTAAAAAAAAGAAGGAGAAGCTGCTCTAGATTTGCTACCAATTTGGGCTATCAAATATGAATGAGATCGAGCGAGAGAGAGAGGACAAAAGTACATTGAAAACTGCTAATCCGAGCGAAAGAGACAGAAACCACTCGTGCCCCCTCCCGGACCCACACGGCTCCACACGCTACGGCCCCACACGCTACGACCACACAAACACGGTCTCATCTTGTCCCACGCGTCCCAGCCCCACCGACCGTCCCCACACGACGCGACCCCACACGTCAGCTGGAACGGTCAACTTAACGAATTCCTTCCGTCCGAGCTCCTTCTATGGGTTTCAGACAAGGGCTTGGGGAAAACTGAGGAAAAACTAAGGAGCTGGGGAAAACTGAGTACAACTAAGAATTTGAGGGCACAAAAATAGAAATCCCTTTAATTTAATTCAAATTTGAATTTAAATCCTACACTATAAAAATTGCAAATAAATCCGAAACAGCTCCAAAAAAATTCAAGAAAATATGAATAATTCATAGAAAATATTCCTTAACCAAAATAAAATATGAATTATAATAAACAATAAAAATTCAAACTAAATAATTTTTATGTGAATTTTAAATTGAAAATTCAAATTTGCAATATTCCTTGGATATAACAATCAAGGAAAAATTCCAAATGACTTTATTATTTCAAAAATTCAATATTTCCAAAACAAAAAGTATTCTATTATTCCAAATCCTTTTCATTTAAGGTAAATATTTTCCAAAAGGAAAATTCTATTAACCCTAAATCTTTTCTTTTACAAGAAAACAATATAATATTAATCTTAAGGGATTATAAATTACTGCCAAAGGCATAAATATTCAAATTAAACTTAAATCATCAAAAATTTAATAAGTACTCTAGGAAAGGGATTCAACATAAAATAATACACTCATGCTTGCAACATTTGGATTTTATAACATTGTCCTTACCGGACAATGATGCTTCTTTTCGGAACCCGAGGTCCAGGTTCCATCCAAACCTTCGAACTGCACTATCTCGCAGTCACCAGGCAAATTCACTCTTGCTCATGTCATATTGATTATTTTCTATCAATTTAATTGCAAAGCAATATAGTTATCATTCATGCACTAAAAATAGAATGTTACTTTTCCAATTATGAATATGACTATGTGGTGGGCAATGGAACCATGGAAGGTGTTATTGGTGGAGGTTCCATTGCAAGGGTTTACTCATCTAGGACTAATCACCAATGCCATCTAGTGATTCTAGCGCCGTACATTTCGCGTTAACCATGAGATCTATAATGGCTTTGGGGAAGTCAGCTTTATCTTTTCCCTTCTGAATATCAACTGACTTGATAGATCCTGGATGGGTGTTGTGATAACACCGCAGTAGGTTGGGAAATCCTTTTAAATCCCCATCCATGTGGATGAGAGCGCTCTACCGTTTATGATGGATTGTTCGTAGCACATCGAGTGTAAAGCCTTATGATCATGAGATGTCTACCAGGGATGTGCGGATGGACAAAAGGGTGGTTATGCAGGGTCGCGGAGAAGGCCATGATTGGCTTGGTTCTTATACTAGGACTCACACCAAGGAAGTGTGGATGGGAAGGTACACCCGGATAGCAACAATGATAAGTTCTCTTATGGGAAAAGTAACGCACCTCTGCAGAGTGTATTAAATTGTGGCTTGTCACTCCCTGTTCCGGAAGGGAACTACGACGCGGAAAGGAACTCCGTGAAGTTCTGGTCAACCTGTGAAGACTGGCGGGCATAGTTTTCAAAATAAAATAAACCTTTCGAAGAAATGTTTGCGAAACATGCATTGACCTGAGATTTTCTGATCAATGGCCGTAGCTAGTGAATCAAGCACCTTTTCTCTTTTGAACTTGCTGAGTACCTTTGTACTCACTTTCTTTCGACACCCTTGCTAGACTGTGACAATGAAGAGGAGGCCTGCACCGGAGCACCAGAAGGGGATTACGAGTTGGTCTACGAAGAGCCTGACCTATCAGGAGGAGTGGAAGGCGTGGACTATGGGATAGTCTACGAAGTTGACAACACCGAGGCGGAAGAATATAGTCTTACCCTAGACATATCGGCGCCAAGCAGCGTAGTGGCTTACTTAAATAAGTTGTTGAGCTCGTCATGTCTCTTAAGTTTGAGTTGTAAAAGTACTTAAGTAACATGTTTGTAATATACCAACTTGTTAAGACCATGTTTGTAATATAATCTGGAGTGTTATGACCTGCAATGTTTCTGTTGTACCACTCTGAGGGATGTGATATTTGTCAAGAAGTCCCGTCATGAAGATCATATCAACGACTTTTATACTACAACGTGCAGTGGTATGTTGGGTCACTGCAGGCTCTGGGGGTCCACATGATGGACATACCAATGCCCTAGGTATCCCCTCAAAGTGGGCCAGCCGATTTGGTAGGGAAAGCGTTGGCCAAGTCCCTACCTTCCCCTTCCGTCTATGGAGATGGATATAGGGTTTTGGGATAGGCCCGGCCAAACGTTCCATAAGGAGGGTGAGGCTGGCAACCCTTCCTTATTGGGTGGTGGCGGGGGGGCTCCTCCCAAGCCCGCTAGTAGATCCTACATACACAGCGTGCGCCACAGAATTCACACGCCACAAAAAATTGAATTCTGTGGCGCATGGACCCATGCGCCACAGAAAAGTGAAATTTCTCTGGCGCACCAGGCAGTCATGTGCCACACACCACAGAAAACTTTCTATAGCGCATCCAGCGGTGGTGCGCCACAATTTTGTAAATTTTAAAAATGGCGGCCAGATCTAGATCCGGGGCCGCCGGAATTTCGCCAGATTTTTTTTTGAAATTTTCCGGAGGTCACCGGAGGTCGGTGGGTGGGTGGGTGGAGGAGGAGGAGGAGGCTGGCCGGAGGATGTTGGTGGGTGGGTGGTGGAGGAGGAGAAGGAGGAGGCCAGCCGGAAGTAGGGGAGGGGTCGCCGGAGGAGGAGGTGGTGGTGGTGGTCGCCGGAGATGGAGGATTAGGTGGTTGGCATGGGAGGAGGAGGAGGAGGAGGTGGTGGTGGTGGTGCCAAAGGAGGAGAAGGAGGTCGCCGGAGGAGGAGAAGGTGGTCGCCGGAGGAAGAGGAGGAGGAGGTGGTGGTCGTCGGCTGTGGAAGATTAGGAGGAGGAGGAGGAGGATGAGGAGGAGGAGGGCAAGTGGAGAGGAGAAGGAGGAGAAGGGATGAGAAGGGAAAGTGGAAGTGGAGGAGAGGAGGGAGGAGGAGGAGAAAAGAGAGAGGGAGATGGGCGCCTCTGAAATTCAAATTTCAGGCTAAACATTTTGTGACGCATGGGCATATGGTGCGCCACAGAAAAAAATCAATTTTTTTTATTTTTCAAGGAAAAATCTTGACTTTGCCGTAACTTTTTTACTCTTTTGAAATTTGCCGATTCTATAAATTTCAGCACGGCCACACATCGTCAAATTTGGATGTAGAATTTTCTCCCGATCGTTTTGATATATTATACGTTTTTTTCAAGTTCGTATGCAATCAGAAATCCAGTTTGAAGATTTCATGACCTTTTTTTTCAAAGTACATCGAAATCCATGTTTTCTAATTTTCCCTACAAGTATACCACTTAGTATAAGTATAGTTCAAAGGATTTTTTTTAGTTTTATAATTTTTTGTGCTTTTTTGAACACCGAAAAGGTGATCCGAGGGGGAGGGGTGCGTGGAAGGTTGAAAAATCTTCTGAGGCGCATGGAGCACAGAAATTTGGCCACATGTGCCACAGAAAGGAGACATTTCTGTGGCGCATCCAGCTCCATGCGTCACAGAAATACTCAGAATTGGTCATCCCAATAATTGGTCGCGGGGCCCACCAAATTTCTGTGGCGCATGGAGAGTTGGTGCGCCACAAAAATGCCATTATTTAGTGGCGCACGTGCCTGGGTGTACCATTTTTTAGTGGCGCATGGTTATTTGGTGCGCCACAAAAATGCATTCCACCTATAGCTAGTTTCCTACTAGGGCCCCCCTACCCATTGGCCTCCTATATAAACCCATGAGCCCCTCTTTCATAAACAATCGTGTGTCTCTAGTAAGCCTCTACTAGATTAGTCCATTGATTAATGATGCTTAAGGTTTCGTAACCATGGACATTTGTTGTCGATTATTAATCAGGCCATGTCATTATAAGAATGACGTGATGGATAGACCTAGCTAAGCAAAGCAATTAGACCGTGTCACTATGTTTAAATTGCTGCAAATTTCCTAAGTCAAGTATCCCTATCCTTAGACCATGAGATTATGTTACTCCCTAGTACCGTAATAATAATTTGGGAGCATCAACCGTCAGCTCGTAAATGGGTGATCATAAAGGTATATTTCTGTATCTCAGAAAGTGCGTGTAGGGTAGCATGTATCAAGACTTGGATTTGTCCATCCACGTGACGGGGAGATATTTATTATTGATTATGTACATCCATGTCCTATTATTTATTATTGATCAGAGATGTATCTCGATCATGTCCACATATTCTCGAACCCGTAGGGTCACATACTTAATGCTCAATGACGCTAGGGTAGAAATGATATATTCATGATGGTTAGACAGAAGTTTTGTTTGGATCCTCATATGGGATCGATGACATTACGAGGAGCTTCGGAATGGTTCGAAGATAAATAATCATATATGGGAAAATCTTTTTGGGGTTTCAGAAATGTTCAGGATTTTTTCGGTATCGTGTTGGGAGATTCTAGAAAGTTCTAAGGGGTTCCACTGTGCGGACCACCTGTCCTGGAGGGCCCACATGTGACCAAAGGTGAGCCACTGGTCCATGTAGCCAACCCTTCATGGTCCATGTGGTTAATCAATGGGCAACCCTTAAAAAGGGGTTACCACTTTTGAATGAAGGGGGTTACCACTTTTGAATGAAGGGGGTTACCACTTTTTTTAAGAGAGGAGGTTACTCAATTAACACTTGGGGATGAAGTGGATGGCTGCCCCAACCCCAATATTTAAAGACAGGGAGAGTGTTGAACATGTCTAATGTTTTTTTGAGCCCCTCCAGTACCTTACCTTTCCCTTTTTACTCCTCTCGCAAAAGCTTAGCGAAGCTCTATCAAAATTATTCACCATATCCACCGCCACACCGTCGTGCTTCTGGATTTATCTCATCTACTACTCCCTCTCTCTTGCTGGATCAAGGAGAAAGAGTCTTCATCAAGCTATACGTGTGCATATCTTGGAGGCGCCGCTCGTTGTGCCGTTGATCGGTTTGGATCGGGATGAGAACGACTACATCACCGGGTTGTAAAACGCTTCTGATAGTGTTCTTCAAGGGTATGAAGAAATATTCTCTAACTCGTTGCTAGCATCTTCTAGTTTGGTTCTTGGTTTTATTCGCATCGAGTAGAACTTTTTTGTTTTCTATGCTATGAATCCTATCAAGTTTGCCTCAAAGCTCTCCTCTCTCTCACACACACACACACTCTCTCTCTCTCTCTCTCCTCCCATGTGCTGGGTTCTTCTTCACAATACCACATCGCCGAAAGGTTGAGTTACTCTCACCGACATAGCTACATCTTGGACGGCAGAGCCCTGTCGGATTGCTGGACCGGACTTGTGGATACTAACGGAGATATCGTTCAATCGATCTAAGAAGCAAGGAGGAGATATCCTCGTGGTTGGGAGGATTTTCCTAGCTACGGGATCTCCCGGATCAAAGTTTTCACCTAGAATTCCGCAACCTCTCGGTGAGTTAACCTAGTCCATCTTGTACATGCAATCTTCATGGATGAATCTTGGCGGTACGAGTAGGTGTGACATTTTTTCCCATGCACCGTAACCTAACATCATTGGAGAGCAAGATGGTGATGCATCGTTACAGCGTTGGAACTCAACTCAACGAACTTGAAGACTAACAGGATTTGTGCCTTGTTACGGCCTTTTCTATTTTTTGTTCCTTTCATTAGGAAAAATCCCAACGGAAAGGAACACTTTTTGCGGCACGCAAGTCAACCATGCCATCGCACGATCATGAACTCCAGGCCATCGAGGAGCGTCCACAACCAAGTTTAAATGTGACATGCATGTGTGGGCAAGCCTCACTGCGTAGGCATGTGACTACATGCGCATCGACAAACAGATCATGAGGTCAATGCAATTATCAGCAAGTAAAAAAGCTACTCCCTCTGTTACATAATTCTTGTCATGGTATTAGTTCAAATTAAATTAAAACCACGATAAGAATTATGAAGGTGGATGGAGTAGCAAACTAGGCTATCGTGCATGGGGTTTAACTGACATAATGTGTGACTGAAGCAATGATGTTTAGGGCATGCCCAATGCACTGCCCTAGAGCTACTGCCTCATACCTTTAACTAGGTTCGGGTGGTCCAAAGTAGGTTCGGATGAGGAGGCAGCTTCTTCATCAGGAGACAGCCTCTTCAGCCATAAAGGTGAAAATGTGAGAGAGAAAAAGAAAAACCAAATCAGCTTTTGAGAGAAAGATATATTAATGGGACCATAACATGGCATGCATATGTCAAAAGTTTTATCCAATCCTAATTGGACAGCTGATTGCTCATGCCCTTAGTCACTGTACTCTTTTGTATATCTGAGCTTAGAGCATCCACTTTCTGGGTGCTTTAATTTGATCTTTTTTCTATCTGTGAAAGGAGGAAAGGAAAGGCTGGGCTCTACTTTAATTTGTTCTTGCCTGTGACACATGCACCTTGGTTATATTAGCTCTCACCAGCGCAGCTTTTCTTCCCATATATATACGACCTGGACTGAGGTCGCTAGCTCGACCACCCGTATCTTTAGGGCTTTGGTACGTGCTCCATTGCTCACTCACTTCGTTCAGGAGAAAAGCTTTGGGTCTCCCTTTATGCTTGGCCTTTGTTTTGACACAAAGGAACAAAGTTGATATGATCTGATGTAGTACCCCTACACTGCAATATGAAACCCTTGTACGACTACGAGCAAAGCATGCAAGTACTCGATCATACAAGCTAGCGAGCTTTACCCATGCAAGCTTCCGGACACATTTGTCATTTTTAAGTCCACGTCGCACACCTTTGCTTTTTCTCTCTGGATGCAGATTTACCTTCTAATGGCCAGGAAAAAAGGTAATCCGTTCTTTGTTTTTCTTTCTTTTTAATCTCCATCTAGACGAATTAACTAAACACACTTCGAACGTGAAGTAAATTTCGTATGTCTCAATCACTAAGCAGAAGGCTGAAATTACATTAACATCCATCCATAATTTTTCTTTTCATTATTCAGAGTAAAAGAGGACATCAGAGTATCAGAGAGACATGACGTGCCATGATTTATAGTGTCTCGTTTTTGCCGGTCCTCCTAATTTAACCACGTGATGCATTTTTTTGGGATCGGGTTTCCCTTATTAATTGGATCACTCTTTAGAGTTCCCTGGCCATTGATGAGGTTCGCGTAAAAAAAAAGAACATCATGATTAGCTAAATCATGCCCTTGCTTTGGAGGTCAGGCTCCATGAAGCCCACTTTTTTTAAAAAAAAATGACATTTTGAAGTTTTAAAATAATCCGGGAAAAAATTCTAAGTGATGACAATGAATCTTTTATGGTTCCGCAAAATCTCAATGCGAAATAGTTTATATTTTGACCTACACAAAAAAATGCCAAATACGGAAAAATCTGAAAGTTGCTGAATTTTGCAATGTTTACTACCTTAGATCTAGAAATTTATCATTTTCACACATACCAGCATACATAATATTTTGCATTTTTTTGCACACTGGTAGAAGCCATCATTATGTCCATCTAAGATTTATTAGAATTTCTTGAAACATCAAATGTTGATTTCAAAGGAATTCCAAAAAGGGCTCCATGGAGCCCATAATCCAAAACTAGGCGAGTGTGGCATTTTGGAGCTCGAGATCTGTGTAGCTCATTTTTTAAAATAAAAATTTGGAAACTATGTTTGAGATTTTTAGAAAAATCTGGATGTTGTTAGAGAATAGAGATGTATCCTTCACGTGTGCAAATTTTCAATATGAAATGTCTTACAGTTTGTGGTACATGAAAATGACAAAAGTGTGGATCTTAGTAGATTGAACAGTACAAGGTTTCAGAACTTGACATTTTTTGTGTAGCCCATAGTATATGATATTTAGAATTGAGATTTTACAAGATTGTAGAACACACATCCTTATGTACATTTAGGTTTTCTTTCAGGATTTTTCAAACGTCTAAATGCTGTTTTTGATTTTTTGGGAAAAAAACGAGCTACTACATGAATCTCCAGCTCCAAAGAGAGTTATGCTTTTGTTTGACTCTTTATATGACTATCTATATCAATGTATGGGAAATGAGCAGGGAGATGCAGTGACATAAGAGTTGACCTACCCCTACCTGAAATCAGGATTGGGTAGCCATTGTCAAGTCCGAGGTGTTTGCTGTTGGGACCCATGCTGGTTTTGGAAACTTTTGGCTCCTTTTCCCGGGCTAGCCAACTCGTGTACAAGGAGGAACATATTCCATGCATCCGTCCGGCCTTTGTCCTGTTCATCTAGCAGAGAATCCTCCCTTTATCGATCTCCATGCAGCTACCCACTCCCTCCATCTTCTACGTAACACTTCTTCGATCCTTCCTCCCAGGTCAGAGCTCAGAGGTATGTAGTACCTTTATGTGTTCAGGCTCTTACTAAGTAGGGACTTCAGTTCTTGCTAAGTATAGACCATCGAAAGGTAGGCAGATAGCAAATCCATGGCCATCGCACTCTTTTTGGAATGTTAGTATGAAAGCTGCTAAACCGATTGATCAGTAAGAAAATGATACAGAGACCCACACTGCTCCTGGGACTTGAGGTTGCCTGTCATGGCCATCTCTCGAAGGAATCAATCATGGATCCATGTTCTGGTCGATGGCCGTGCCATTTCGTTTGTGCAGCGTGACATCACGAATCATGTAGATGCATGCACGATGTGGAGGGAGCAGATATGCCTCTCGCAGGTAAGTGCCAAACAGCCTTGGTGCAAAAGCTTGGAGGTAAAGGAAAGAGCAAATATACTCGCCACTCATTGTGTCGCCTGCCTTATCATGCCAGCCTTCTTTTACTCTTGCGCGAGCGCATTGCTTCTTGTGCAGTTGTATCATTGTATCATCTGGCCGACCTAGCTAACAACGCTAGCTCCATCACTCCATCTACGCTCTAGGTTTCTTTTCCATTGCATGCTGTGTGAGAAAGTGTTATGCTCCGAACCATGTAGAGCAGTCGATCAAGGAGCCCGACGTTGTTGTGATACTCTTGTCACTGCAGTGAAACTGCATGCTGGTACAGCAGATAATGAAGCTGCAGGCATTCAAAGATACAATTTTGATCATGTTTCTTTCAAAAATTGCAGTTACTTCCATGGTGTCAGTCAAAGAGCTGATAAGATATCAAAGTGTCAATGTGACCGTACAATATATAGAAACACGCAATTCAATTTACATATGATTTTGACAGTGAAATCTGACCACTCACAAGGGGCCTGACGATGTTCTGACACTCCTGTAACTATGGTGAAACTGCATGCAAGTACAGCAGCTAATGAAAGCTTCAGGCAGTTGAAGTTAGCACAATTTTGACCATATTTCTTTCAGAGATTACAGATAGTACTTCCATGTTCAGTGCAAGAGCTGATAATAAGATATCAAAGTGCGATACCTTGGGTGAGCGTACAGAGATCGAAACATGTCATTTAGCTTTACTTATGATATTGAGAGTGAAATGTGAGCACTCGGAAGGCGTGAAGGGTAATGGACAGAAGAGGAAATAATAGGATTCTCTACGCTGTCTCTCGGTTTAAAAAAGAAAGGTATACAGTTTTTTGTCTTGAGGGAATTTAAAAGGGAGCATAGCTCTACGCGTCTCCTCATGGTATACAGAAGGCCCATGGACGTTGATAATATACTCTTGGCCTGGGCTGCCCTGACTTGGCACTACGGCGTATCTGTATGTATGGGCCTGATTATCTCGGCCTTGGCATTGACTGGGACTATTCTTGGCAAGCCTAGCAGTCTCAATAATATAATGGTGGGCCTTTGCTTCACTGACATAGATAGACACAATATTTGACGGCCCTTTTAGATATGATCCGGACTGCTCATTTTCGAAGTCCTGATGTCACACGCGGTATGGGCCGGCCTAATAAGACGCTAGCGTTGTTTTTTTCTGTTTTCTTTTTTTAATCATGTTTCTTCTATTTCCCATTTTCAAATATTGTGAAAAAAAATAAAATGTTCAATTTTCTTAAAATGTTTCAAATTTGAAAATATTAAATTTTTAAAATGTAATTTTACAAATGTTCAGATTTAACAAAAAAAATTAATAAAATGTTCATTTTTATTTTTTAAAAATAATTAGATTTTGAAAAAAAACAGAAAAAGAAAAAATATACTACCTAATCTGTTGGGCTGTGGCCCAACTAACCGCCGCGAGGCACGCACAGGTGTGCGACACGACATAAGTGTTGACTGGGTACGACTACCTGGAGGCCGACCTTCCTGAAGGGAAGCGTCCGTCCGCACATTGAACGAGTGTTTGACACGTGTCATACGTATAATGCAAAGCAGGAGGACATGCAGTTACGCGGGCGAGAGCGCATGCAAGAAGTACCGGGTGGAGCGAGTACAGCGGCTTGACCATGCACGTTTCGCGCGAGGTAGCTAGCGGGAATATCACACGTAACATGCACATACCTTGCTGAGATTCAATTATGTGCTGCCTGTTGTGAGTAATCGAGAGAATCGAGCGAGAGAGAATGATTGAATCAAGTAATCTTTTCATTGATGATTGAACACTTATATACAGGGGAAAGAGACGCCTCCAAACGGGGCGACGGTTCGGAAGGCGGTTCCTGGAGGCGACGCTCCAGGAACGATACGACGGTTCCTACATCGTGGGGGTTTCCCACATGCGGTTACAAGCAGAGATTTATCTAATTAATTACATGATTAATTAAATCCTAACACTCCCCCTAATCTATGCTTGTCCTTGCAAGTGTTCATCATCTTGAAATAGTCTCCTCCAAAAACCCAGTGGGAAAAATGTGAGGAGTCCTCCAAAAACCCTGTGGGAAAAATGAGGAATAGTATAGGATATGTTGTTAAAACTCCTTTAAACCCAGTGGGAAAATAAGGAGAAAATGGTACAACATATTATGGTTATTGCCTCTATTAACTCAATATGAAGTATATCCATAGAATATAGAGGTCAATAAATATGTCGTGAATACTTTCCTAAAAACCCCGATGGGGAAAAGGGATAGTATGACATATGATCTTATGTTGATATTACCTCATTAAAAACCTTTATGAGAACTCGTAAAGTAAACTCACTAAGGGAAAAAGAGTATAATATGATGTTTTGAACAGGAGTAGTTCAGGAAGATACTCCCCCTGAATCTTGCAAATCTCGGAGTCGTCGCATACCAATTCCATGAATATATTTCTGGAACGTTGAAGTTGGTAGAGACTTTGTGAATAGATCAGCGAGGTTATCGCATGATTTGACTTGCAAGATGTTTATTTCCCCACTCTTTTGGAGTTCATGGGGATAAAACAACTTAGGGGCAATATGCTTAGTGATATTGCTCTTGACGTATCCTGTTTGCATCTGTGCAACACAAGCTGCATTATCTTCGTAGATAATGGTAGGTGATTCGATAGAACCAATTCCACATGATTGTTGTATGTGGTTTATCATCCTGCGAAGCCACACACATTCGCGTGATGCCTCATATAATGCAATTATTTCAGAATGATTGGTAGATGTTGCAACCAGAGTCTGTTTTGAAGACTTCCATGATATAGCAGTTCCACCATGTAGGAACACAAAGCCGGTTTGTGATCTGGCATTATGGGGATCAGATAAATAGCCAGCATCTGTGTATCCAATCATATTGGTGTCCAGATTTCTCTGAAACTGAAAAAATAGGCCAAGATCCTTTGTGCCTTGGAGATATCTAAAGACATTCTTTACTCCCGACCAATGGCGTTTGGTAGGAGCTGCGCTGTGTCTAGCAAGTAGATTCACTGCAAATGCGAGGTCAGGTCTCGTACAATTTGCAAGATACATAAGCGCTCCAATGGCACTGAGATATGGAACCTCGGGTCCCAACATTTCTTCTCCATCATCCCTCGGCCTGAACGGATCTTTCTCTACATCTAGAGATCGAACCACCATGGGAGTTTTAGACGGATAGGATTTGTCCATATTGAATTTCTCCAATATTTTCTGGATATAGGCAGCTTGGTGTACCATTATTCCTGAGGGAAGGTGCTCGAGTTGGAGACCCAAGCAAAATTTGGTTTGACCCAAATCCTTCATCTCAAATTCTTTCTTTAGATGATTGCGTGCTTCATCAATATCTTGTGTGTTGCCAATAATGTTGAGATCATCGACGTACACTGAAATGATGCAAAATCCTGAAGAGGACTTCTTGATGAAGACACATGGGCAGTCATCACTGTTGGAGTAACCCTTGCGAAGAAGGAACTCACTAAGTCGGTTGTACCACATCCGTCCCGACTGTTTCAAGCCGTATAGAGACTTGTTCAGTTTTACACAGTACATGTTGCGTTTTGCGCTTGCATCCGGGACAGAGATTCCGTCAGGAACCTTCATGTATATGTCCGAATCTAGTGACCCGTAAAGATATGCGGTCACGACGTCCATCAACTGCATAGATAGACGATTTTGCACTGCCAAAGATATTAGATATCGGAAAGTGATACCACTCATCATTGGAGAATATGTCTCGTTGAAATCAATGCCGGGTCTCTGCGTGAAACCCTGTGCTACGAGCCTTGCTTTGTATCTCACCACCTCATTGTTCTCATTCCGTTTCCGGAGGAAAACCCATTTGAATCCCACAGGGAAAACATTGGGAGGTGTAGGTATTGCTTCTGTGAATACCTTCCTTTTATTAAGCGAGGCTAATTCTGCTTGTATTGCATCCTTCCATTGAGGCCAGTCGGAGCGTTTTTCACACTCAACGATAGTCCTTGGATCATGATCATTAAGAAGGGTATTTGCAATTGTAGCAGAAAAATAAGTGTCGACAATCGTAGACTTACGGTTAAATGATTCTCCAGAATCGATATAGTTGATGGATATCTCGTGCACCGTTGATAACTCTTCGTGATTTCCCAATACGCGTGAGTCTAGGTGTTCCGATGTCCCAGCCAGTGTGTGCAAGCTGGAGCTGGGTTGTGGAGGTTGCCCTTCCACTGGGTGTATACTACCCATAAGGTGTTTGTCAACGTTGAGTTGACTTGCATCTACTGACTTTGAGGAGTTTCTCCTCACTCTCCTTTGCTGCTTGCGAGAAGCAGGATCCTGGTCAGAGGCCGTACTACTCCCCCTCTTTTTGGGAACGGGTAGTTGAGTGGTTTTAGTTGGTACCTCCACTCTTTCGGGCGCATTTCTGGCCGGATTCAAGGATTTTGTGACACCTTTTAGATCAGTAAATGAATCTGGCAGATTATTTGCAAGATGTTGCAAATTTATGATTTTCCGAACTTGGAGTTCGGTCTCTTGGGTACGTGGATCGGAGGCTGAAATGGCAAGAGCATTCCAATCAATTTCCGGGCATTCTTTCTGGTACTTGAAATCTCCCCTAATGCCGGAAAGTGTTCCTCGTCAAATATGCAGTCAGCGTGACGGGCTGTGAATAGATCCCCAGTAAGGGGTTCCAGGTACTTAATAATCGACGGCGATTTGTACCCCACATAGATCCCCAGTTTTCTGTGTGGGCCCATGGATGTCCGCTGAGGTGGTGAGATCGGGATGTATGTAGCACATCCGAACTTACGCAGATGGGAAATGCTAGGTGGATTTCCACGTACTAATTGCAGAGGGGAAGTACTGTGATATGCAGTAGGTCGCAATTGGATTAAGTCAGCAGCGTGTAAAACTGCGTGACCCCAACACGAGGTTGGCAAGCTGCAATTCATTAACAAAGGTCTTGCAATGAGTTTGATCCTTTTAATAAGGGACTCGGCCAAACCATTTTGAGTATGGACATATGGAACAGAGTGCTGAACTTCAATCCCCAGGGCCATGCAATAGTCATTGAAAGCACGTGAGGAGAATTCTGCAGCATTATCCATGCGAATTGATTTAATTCGACTTTCTGGATAATGGGCCTGTAACTTAATTACTTCCCTCATTATCTTGGCAAATGCATGGTTTCGTGTGGATAGAAGGCACACATGTGACCATCGTGTAGATGCGTCAATTAGAACCATGAAATACCTAAACGGTCCAGACAATGGTTGGATGGGACCACAAATGTCTCCTTGAATTCGTTCAAGAAATTGCAGTGGTTCAGCTTGTATCTTGAGGTGCGAAGGCCTCAGAATAAGCTTTCCCGTGGCGCATGATGTGCACACAAAGTCGGATGACTGAGGGAATTTGGACTCATGCAAATTATGACCAATGGAATTGCTAGTAATCTTCCTCATCATCCCGATACCGGGATGGCCTAGGCGATCATGCCAGGTTTGGAATGCATCAACATTCTGGAAAATTACCTTGTAAGCAACATGTTCTACGGGCTTGATGTACGTATAGTACAGTCCGGACGACAGAGAAGGAATCTTTTCAAGTACTTGCTTGCCATATCCGTAATCTTTTGTGAAGAGTAGATACTCCTCTTTGTTGTCTTCATGGGTTTCGATGTGAAAACCATTCTTACGGATATCTCGATAACTGATTAAGGTACGTGAAGAATCGGGATACAACAAGGCATCCTCAATTATCACTTGAGTACCATTTGGGAGTGTAAATATGGCACGTCCAGTGCCAACAATTACCGTATCGCGTCCAGCGATAGTCAAAATATCTCCATTCATCTTTCTCATGGTTTGGAAATATTTTAGCTCCCTCAGTATAGAGTTTGTGGTAGCACTGTCCACAAGGCATAATTCCTCTTCCATCGGATTGTTCCCGTAGAGAACTTTTCTTCTTGTTCTTGTCTCTTCCGATCTCGAAATCGCTCAGGATTGAGAGCGTGCTGATAACGTGTTGTGAGTAATCGAGAGAATCGAGCGAGAGAGAATGATTGAATCAAGTAATCTTTTCATTGATGATTGAACACTTATATACAGGGGAAAGAGACGCCTCCAAACGGGGCGACGGTTCGGAAGGCGGTTCCTGGAGGCGACGCTCCAGGAACGATACGACGGTTCCTACATCGTGGGGGTTTCCCACGTGCGGTTACAAGCAGAGATTTATCTAATTAATTACATGAGTAATTAAATCCTAACACTGCCGCTGTCCACCCGTGCGCAAGTACGTGCCCTCCCGCCAAGGTACGCATTCAACAAGTGATCGATCAGAACTACCTAGCTAGCTAACAAGTGAATCAATCGATCAGAACACGAGTACAGTTGTGTATAACGCACGAGTAAAGTTGAAACATATAGACGAGTACAGGTACAGTCACGCACACGAGCAGGTACAGTCGTATACACGAATAGGTACAGTCACGCACAACACACGAGTACAGTTGAACACACACGCGAGTACAAGTACAGTCATATACACGAGCAGGTACAGTCGTGCACACGAGCAGGTACAGTCACGCACAACACACGACTACAGTTGAACACACGAGCGAGTACAAGTACAGTCACGCAGATGAGCAGGTACAAACGCGCATTCGAGCAGGTACAGTCGTGAACACAAGCAAGTACATGTACAGAAGTACAGTGGCGCATACGAGCAGGTACAGTCACGCGTAAATGCAGTACAGTCCTGCAGACAAGAGTACAGTTAGTGAGTAAAGGAAAAATTGCACCAAATACACTAAAAACAGAAGTACTTATCAGTTCAAACACGAGTACAGTTAGGTACACACCACAGGTACAATCATATTATTATTGGAAGTACGAAAAAAAAGTACCTCCAAACCTATGAAGATGGGATCTAGTTTTGAAGATCTCAACGCGAGGATCTCGAAAGTGAAAACGGTTCGCAATTTGGACTTACGATTCTCAAGATATTTCATTTTGAAAAAACGAATCTAGAAGAAAAAGGGAAAAAGTGACACAACCCAGTATTCTCTCTCCTCCCACATCCCCATATTGGTTCCCCTTGCGACACGTGGCGAGCAGGGAGACCATTTCCCAGGAATTTTTTGGCACCACAGTGCGCCACTTGTCGCGTGCGGAACGAGTTGCCTTTTTTTCGCGAAGATCGGCTTTTTTTAACGATTTCGGTGTTGAGTAGGCCGACACATAGGAGCATTGTGATACACGGTGAATGATTTTGGAGCTTTGGATTGCCAAAGGCTTACCAACTCTTCTTTTACCCAGTATATAACTGGTGTAATTTGCCCACCTAAATATTTTATTATATCTTAAAGAGCAGATTATAGGTAATGTGTCTAGTTAGGAAATATTAGCCACGGGTCCAACTCCAACCTACATTGGGTGTAGGGCGACAAGAAAGCCTCATATGCACCAGGAGAGGGGAGAACAATAGTTGACTGTTGGATTGAACAATTATAGTAGTTGAAAACATGTCGAAAAATATAAATTCGTGTATGACAGGAGAAAGGGTGGACATATGGCAACTAAAATTTTGATGCTTATACGAGTCTGATAAAAATACAATGATAAATTGTCAACAAGACTTAGTTAAGTACTTAAGTATCTCATGTAGTTGTCTTCCTCTATCTAAGATGACCCCACAAATTATATGGTCGGAACTAATCTCTGTAAAAACATCTTCACACAACATAGTTTACCGGTACCACTACAAGCCTCTTAGAGCACTCGATATAGCTCCACCTGCGCCTCTTAGAGCATCTCCACTCGACTCCCCGAACACGCCTCCTGTGCACAACAAAAAATAGCCCAGCCGTGCCCCCGGTTTCTCGTATCTTGCTGGATTTGGGCTTTCATCCATCCGGCGAGCCCACGCCAACCACGGCCTACCGGGGAGCGCTCGGGGAGTCCGGACGAAGCGAAAGCGCGCGAAACGCCGAGAAATCTCTCCCACGTTTTCGCTTCGTCTTCGCCGCAGAGGTGGACCCGGCCGGTCAGCGGCACACGCATCGTCTTCCGCGCGCAGTAAAGGTTGCCGCCGGTCAGCTCGCCGTGGACGCGTCGCATTCCACACGGCATTAAATACCCCGCTCCGCTCGCCGCGACGCGTACCCCCACTCCACTCTCCCCGCGACGAGATCCATGGCGTTCAACGAGGAAGACGGCGCGGCGAACAACGGCTTTACCCGTCGGTCGCTGCACGCGTGGGAGGGGCACCTCCTCCACCAGGCGGGGTACCCCTGCCCGCCGGACACGAGGCCTCCCGGCGGCGGGTGGCGGCTAATTGCTGGCGGCGTGCCAATCCCGCCGCCGCCCCAGGGCCACGCCCTCGACGTCGCCATCGAGGAGGCCCGGATGACAATGTTGGACGAAGAGCGCGCCGACCCGCGCCACCAACCCCCCCAACTACACGAGGTGGATCTCGTTCTTCCTGCGGCGGTGGGAGCGGGAGCTCGCCTCCTACGACGGTCCGTCGCCTCCGCCTCTGCGCAACAACGCCGTGGATCGCCGGCGTTGGTGGAGCGCGCCGGGCCGGACGCTGGAGAACGTCCTCGAGCACATCAAGGGCGGCAACTTCCCTCTGCTGACGATGCCCCCTCCATCGAGGGCATCGGCTAGCCGCCGCCGGGGAAGCAGCTGGCAGCCACGGCGCATGGCTGCCAGCTCGTCGTCCTCCGGTTCGGCGTCGAGGTCGACGCCGACCTCCAGGTCGGCGCCCCTAATCGTGGGCGCCGGTGAAGACGGAGCCGTCTTCACCGCCGAGCAACCGTGCGCGAAGCGGCGGCGGGCTCGTCATCCGCGAGACCTTGACGGCACGAGGACGCCTCCGCCCCAAGCGCGAACCTGACACCTCCGGCGAGCGGAAGCGCAAGCCGGCGAAGGTGAAGGTGGAGGAGGAGGCCGCCAACGACGAGGACGCCGCCATCCTCGAGGCCGTCAAGGCGAGGTCCCTCCAGGACCTCGTCCCCGCCGACAATGCCATGCCCCTCGACCAGGCCTGCGCCTGGTCGAGGGAGCAGTGGGAGAAGGAGGAGGCGGAGCGGCAGGCTCGCCTCCTCGAGGACGTCGCTCGCTTCCGTCGGCCAGCGACTCCTCCATCCGGCGCCATCGTGCCCGTCATCGACCTCGAGGGGTCCAACAACGAATGGTACAAGCCATCGCCGTCCCCGCCGCGCGACGGTGGCCGGTGGGGAGACCCCGGCCAGGGCACCAGCAGCCAGGCGCCACCGCGCTCCGACGATGGCGGCGACGACGACGGCGATGGCGACGACGACGATGACTACACGGTGTTCTACCGCCATTTTGGCATGTAGAGTGCCATGTTTTATATTTTAATTTGTATCCGCCGGCCAAATTTGAAATATATTCGAATTCGGCCTCTATGTATGAACTACGCCCTGTATATAGTAAATATCATTAAATTTAGTCTAAATTCAGTCGTTTTTAGCCGTATTTCGTCAAGTTTTCGTTTTTCAAATTTACATCGGCGACTTCGCCTGAGATCGCGGCTGGGAAACTGGTCCTCCCCATGCCAAATTTACGTCCAATCCGGACGTAACTTACCCGGATTTCGGCGTGGGGAGGGCAAACCAATGGAGATGCTCTTAGAGCGCTCAATATAGCACCACAGGCGCGGCGTAAGATTCCTAGTATTTTAATAGGACTCTTGAGAGTTAAGTCCTCACATATTTTCGAAAACAACCATTAATTGTGCTAGGAGGACCTGTAAAATTCAGCCTAAGAGCATATAAAATTGAGTATTTATAAGTGCCTATGAAATTAACTTTGTATTTTCTTCCACTTAATCTAGGAACAAATACGTAAATCAAGATATTTACAAGAATCATGAAATCTAGATCCCTCACACCTTAAGATATTTGGATGTAAGGTGATAAACAAATGACATGATGTACAAATTAAGGAGATATATATTAGTCTATACACAAACACAGCTTCACTTCGACCTTGCTTATATTTAGAAAAATAATTTTTGAGTGCTTTTCATAATCCCATGACCAAAATATTTACATATAATTAATAATATACGATATTTTCATTTAGCAAAACTATGTTGAAACAAGACATTATAAACATTCGACAAAAGAAAACCAAAATGACATTGGACAAATTACGATTAAGATTCCCATAGTTCATGATCTTCTTGAAACAAATTGATCTATGCCATAGTTAATATACTGAGTAATCTTTATTACATTTTACTTAAGGAAGATTAATCAGATTTTTTTTAAAAAAAAACCTCAAACTAATATAACTGCAAAACCATGTAATTCAGGATATGCGATAATCTAAATATAGAAAAATATGTTAGAACAATGATGATTGTAACAGCTGAAAAGTAAACATTATCTTATTTTTCTACTCACATAATATAACGGGAAATTGTTTTATTATATGCAATGGCCAATCTGTTTAAAATTCCGTACCTCTCTGTTTGTCGTTCTAAGTTGAAGTGTCTATGTCATTCTAAGGCAAAGTATGTAGCTTCTTCACGAAATATAATGGGATAAGTCCTAACACGATTTCCAATAAAAGCACACAATGAAATATATTAACAAAGCATGTGAACAAAAACCTCCATTAAAATAACTACGAGCTCAATATTATTTTCAGATAGGAAGCGTGAAGTGACAACATAACTCATCTACTCAATTAGCTCGACTAGGTCCAAAATTGGAGCTCCTATAACTAGTGCACCTCTTCTCTAAGCAAATTGAGTAGTAATTTATTTGGCCACTTTGAACCGGAATAAGAACATCGTGTATTGTTGGAATGTCATGCATGATTTGACAATTGAATATGCCCAACCACTTGCTATGCATAAGAGAATCTCTAACAAAGACTAACAAAGACTGAACTCACCGAAACTGAAAACGATGAGTTCAGTCTTCCGAAAATGATGATTCGGTCGATTTTGACACTCGTGCAGAATAGAATCCGTAATACAAACCGAAAAAACAAAATTTAAATTTTTTGGGAAAATTTGGTGATGAAGTTGCGAAACGAGGATAGTTCGTTGCTGCGATTGAGCATCATACGTACATAATTTGTACATAAAAGGTAAAATTAACTAAAACTCCTCTGCCGCATGACCTAATTTCAACAAAATTAGGCCCTAGGGGGCCTCTACGCGCGGCCGGTGATGGGGAGGCAGAGGAAGGCGAGGAGGCGGACGGCGGGACGCGGCCCTCGCCGCCATTTGCATAGCGGGTGAGCTTCCCCGGGGGCGTTAGCCCCCAGTTCGTCTTGCGCGCGCCCTCGAACATTTTCCACTTCCGGCGCTCCTCCACCGAGAGGAAAATGGGGGGATGCGGCGGCCGCCGCCCATCCGACCTCCTCCCCTCGCGGAGCTTCCGCGGCTAGGCCTGGTGTCGAAGGACAGGTGGCGGTTTCACGAATGCGGCGGAGGAGGTGGACGGATTGCTCGTCGGAGCTGGACACGGTGGAAGACGGCGGAGCGGCAGAGGGGACTAGGGTTTGGAAACCGAACTCCCCTTCGCAGCCCATTTTAATATCGGCCGCCCATCACGTTTCTTGGCCCCTGAACTCAGTTTACGGGACATGCCCGTGAGTTCAGGCTCTGGTCTGGGCCACTTTCGGGCCGAACCCTTAAACTAGCCGAAAAAGTTCAGTTTCGGCGAGGGTTTCAGGTTCGGTTAGAGATGCTCTAACCCAACCAAACTTAACTGTTTCCCCATCAAGCTGAATGGTGAATGGTGTATTCTTGATAGGACTATGTATAAGGCTTTAGTTCAACCTATTCAATCGATGCTAATAATAAAAACATCTGGACGATGAAGATACCATTGAAATCTATGGTTTTTGCATGGTATCTCCGATGTGGTGTTGTGTTATTCTTATGAAAGATAACCCTGCAAAACATAATTGGTATGTGTGTACAAAATGTTTTTTATATCAAGGTGAAGAGAATAAAACAAAATTTTCTTCCGGTGCCAGTTTGCTAGGGCTATATGGCCAATCATTCAGATAGGTTCTACCTTATATCCTCCAAAAAGCATTGCAAACATTTTTGGTATTTGGGTAAATAGAGTGGTTCTTAGGTTTAAGGTTTTTATCAGGGTGGGAGTGATTGTCATTATATGGTCGATGTGTCTATGTAGAAATGAAAAGGTTTTTGTTGACAAAAATTCTTCTTTTATGCATGTCATCTATCGGTGTACAGCCCTGCTCCGTTCATGGTCGTCGCTCCAGCGTTTGGAGGACCACGGTGTTTTTGTGGAGGTGTCTACGCGGTTGGAGGAGACGGCTAAGAAGTTTATTACCCAACATGGATGGCTACATAACCGTAGGATTTTGCCTACCGCCGGCTATCTCGGATGACTTGTTGTTATTTCCTATAAGCACTTTTGTATCGTTTTTTGGTTTGTCTCATACTGCTGTGTGCATCGTGGCTATGCAGAGAGTAGATGTATGGTTTAAACTTTAACTAATAAAGTGTCATTTATCGGAAAAAACAGCTGAACTGAACGTGAAGTTGTGTTTGTGTATAGACTAATATCACTTTGCACCCGGTTAATCAAAAGCCAATATCAGGTTTAGGTATGCTTCTTTTGCAAAAAAAAAAAAAGTGGGTTTACAAATGTAGTGCATCCATTATGTCCAGTGGAGTTCCGCCAATGTACCGATGTACGCGGTGGCTGTACAATGGCGGGGTAGAGAGGTGAGTAGTACGTACTACGTACGCCCTTCCATTAATGGTGCGTGCAGCGGGGAGAGCAAGGACGAGAATCGACGACATGCCGTCTTCTCCATCGTTCCGATCATAGAAACCGGAGCGGAGGAAACGGGAGGCGTGGTGACACTGACACTGACAGTGCATCCCTTGCTCCTGCCACGAACCTACGTACGTGCCGCGGCAGGTCGTAGCTGTGGCTCGCTGATCCGTTGTGATCAAGCAAACAATGCACAAAGCTCGTCGGGAACCGGCGAAACCCACCCGCAGGCGGCTTGCCCTGCCTGCCTGCCGTCCGGAGTGCGACAAAATACACTCGATTGCTACCTCGAAAACAGGTGCTCCATCTGGTCGCCTACTTTTTGCACCACCATCCATGCTACGCCTACTTTACGGAGCTTCGTCCTTGGACGTTGCGCACGCGATAGTAACAGTGCATACGGAGTAGTTGTACAGTATAGACGACGCCGTGTGCACCTGTCACGAGTAGTTGTACTGTACACGACGCCGTATGCACCTGTCACGTAAAGGAAAGGGTTTGGTGCAGCTGGGTCTGTGGGGGCATGGGTCGACATGGTTGCTTAGTCAACTCTGCCATTTTTTCACCTGCAGGTGCAATTTTGATTGATAGTATTTTTGCCGGGAGCCTTTTTCATGGCAGTGATACTAAACAGCGTGACCCACAAGTTGGTTACTACGAGCTGTAAATGATCTTTTCAAAGATGGCAAGACTTACCATTTTTAGTGATAACAGAATATGACCAATTAATTAGCAGGTAACAGTCCAAAAAAATATACTAACATGGCTAAATGCCAACATTCAACCAAACACGTCAACAAGAGACAGCTTCGACTCGAATGAGGAGCTTCACAAGATAACTACATTGGACTTGTGCCGACCGAATCTTCCACCTGAGCCACTGGTTGCCGATCATCGTTGTACAAAGGACACACTCTAATGCCCCTCCGACTATACATCAACAGAACGAATCACGAGAGAACCCATGGGATACGCCGGTAACCAGCAAAAGAAAACCAAGCCAGGACCCAAGCTCTGCTCAACACATCTTATTGTTACCCAACTCGTTTTGTCGGCCAAATGGGGAGTGATGGCAGAGAGGATATTATGGGGCCGGCGTTTTCCCCATCCACGCCACCGCAAATGGCTTTCGGCCCATAAATTTAAATTGAACGGTTCGCGCCAAGTCACGACGGCTCTAGTTTATTACAAAACGAGGCGAGTTCATCGATCACACTCATCCAAATCGCCCATAGTTCAATGTTTCGGCATACAAAAAAGACACATCGGCCGCATATTGGCGGAACTCAATTGACAGCCTCCTCCGCCGTAGTTGATGTCGCCGTTGGTGTAGAGTTTGGCGTTGTGGCTGGTGGTGCAAAGATGAGGGTGCTTTGCTCCTCGTACCACGCGTGTGTCTGGGCGTCCATTGCGCTTGTATCTTGCATTAGAAGCACCAGGTCCTTCTCCCGTTTCACTGCGGCGACGTTGGTCGTGAGGAGGGCGATCTTGACGTCTTGCTTCTCCATCATTGTGGTCCACTACGTGTCTTCTTCTATTCCCTTGTCGTCGCGGCGTCGATGATGTACTTCTCGATGGAAGCTTGAAGCCGTTCAGTGGTCCAAAACAAATTTTCGGGGAGGGGGGTGGGGGTTTGGAGGGAGGAGGGCTATGGTAGTGCCGAGTGGAGATGCTCTTACTACCTATTTTTGACGGTTTTCCAATCTCCAATTACATATAAAATGTGTGTATTTTGTGTATGCAATATTCTGTACGAATTCGTGATACAATTGACTTCTTTTTGTCCAGTGTCTCTTCCCTTCTGCTATGTGAAGCGATCGGGGGCTTTGTCTCCATTGCTTCAACTTGTGCGAATATATCAGAAAATCGAGCAACTCTCTGACGAACTTTGTCTGTCAGCCTTACCCTGTTGACATCTTTTAAGCTTGTCGCGGGGAGATTTGCCGCTGAAACTCGCCGCGACCAGGAGTACCAAGACCAGTGGATACTACTACTATGCATGGACCCATGTGTTGATGGAACTGGCAGCTCATTAAACAAGTGCACCCCGCGCCACCCAAGGGAGCCGGAGGAACACCCACCGCTCTGCCCCTCTCGTTGCCGATCAGGCTTTTGCTTGGGCTCATATGGCAAAAGAATTTTCCCTGCCAACGCCTGTTGTTGCCTTGCACTACCAGCATCAGTATCCCTTGCGTTCACTTTATTTGCCGTGGCATCAACTATTTTGAAAAAAAAAAGACATTTAATGCCATCAGACTATACTGCGTACTGACTGCAAGTGAGAGGAATCTGTCTACGCTGCAGGGATTTGCTTCGGCCGGAAGCAAGCTGTCGACCCTTTTTTTTGTTCGATTGGGGCTATCTGCCTCTGTCTCGGCATACCACAGGGCGGGGGGAGTTTGTTCACTGCCACGAAAAAGATGGGACATCCTGTCCTAGTGTCGATCAACAAGTCAATCGATCAGTAGGTTCAAGAAGCGGTGATAAAGTTTAGCAGGCCAGTCCAGGCGACGTTAGCATTATGCATGCAGGCATGCATGCAGCGGCTAGCTCGTCTACCACTCCATACGCAACTACGCTGACGACGATATGACGCAACCCATCCAAGTGACATGTGTTAAACAACAACCTATACATACCGTATATATGCATGGTGTAGTACATACCCCTTATACCATATTTCCTTCTTGTGCATTCACACTTATAGGGCCTTCATGATTGATATAGTATCGAAGCTCTTCTTTTCCGCAAACAACCTAGCTGAAATACATGTCGTCGGATGTTCTCGCTCATGTCCTTGGCATGAGTTCATTTGTTGTGGGTATACTTTATGGGTATATCAACGGCGTGGCCTGGATCCGGCAAGCCCGGGTGGCTCACAGACGGTGATGGTGGCGTGTGGCCCATCGGACGGTCCAGTTGCTGTTGATCATAAAGGATGAAGTCCAGCCCAGGAACAAGGAGCCGGATCTCAACCGACCTACGAAGGAGGCCGGATCCGTGGAGGCCCATAAAGTATCCGGATCCAGCACGGCCAAAGATGGAAGGCGGATCTTTGACGTACACGGCAAGATATTGTACCGTAGTTAGGCAACTTGTATTCCGGCTAGGACTCTCCATGTAAACCCTAGATCCGTGCGTCTTTATAAGCCGGATCCCGGGAGCCCTAGGGGCACAACCACAACCATTGTAACAACGCGCAACCGCCCAGATAATTCCAGACAAGCAGCAGTAGGCCCTGTCTCCGTGCAGATGTTCCGAAGCTGGGTAACTCGCGTACTACCGTCCCGAGGACACTCCGCCCTATGGCCCCTATGTTGGAGATATGCCCAAGAGGCAATAATAAATGGTTATTATATATCTTTGTGTTTATGATAATGTTTACATACCATGCTATAATTGTATTAACCGAAACATTGATACATGTGTGATATGTAGACAAACAAGAAGTCCCTAGTATGCCTCTTAAACTAGCTTGTTGATTAATGGATGATTAGTTTCATAATCATGAACATTGGATGTTATTAATAACAAGGTTATGTCATTGTATGAATGATGTAATGGACACACCCAATTAAGCGTAGCATAAGATCTCGTCATTAAGTTATTTGCTATAAGCTTTCGATACATAGTTACCTAGTCCTTATGACCATGAGATCATGTAAATCACTTATACCGAAAAGGTACTTTGATTACACCAAACACCACTGCGTAAATGGGTGGCTATAAAGGTGGGATTAAGTATCCGGAAAGTATGAGTTGAGGCATATGGATCAACAGTGGGATTTGTCCATCCCGATGACGGATAGATATACTCTGGGCCCTCTCGGTGGAATGTCGTCTAATGTCTTGCAAGCATATGAATAAGTTCATAAGAGACCACATACCACGGTACGAGTAAAGAGTACTTGTCAGGAGACGAGGTTGAACAACGTATAGAGTGATACCGAAGATCAAACCTCGGACAAGTAAAATATCGCGAGACAAAGGGAATTGGTATCGTATGTGAATGGTTCATTCGATCACTAAAGTCATCGTTGAATATGTGGGAGCCATTATGGATCTCCAGATCCCGCTATTGGTTATTGGTCGGAGTGAGTACTCAACCATGTCCGCATAGTTCACGAACCGTAGGGTGACACACTTAAAGTTGGATGTTGAAATGGTAGTACTTGAATATGGAATGAAGTTGGAATATTTGTTCGGAGTCCCGGATGTGATCCCGGACATCACGAGGAGTTCCGGAATGGTCCGGAGAATAAGATTCATATAGTCATTTTATGTGAATAAAATGTCGCGGAAGGTTCTATGGAAGGTTCTAGAAGGTTCTAGAAAAGTCCGGAAGAAACCACCAAGGAAGGTGGAGTCCACAAGGGACTCCACCTCCATGGCCGGCCAGCCCTAGATGGGGTGGAGTCCCAAGTGGACTCCACCATAGGGGGCCGGCCACCCCCTATGGAAGGTGGAAATCCCACCTTTGGGTGCTAGGGGCTTCACCACCATATGGAAGGTTTTTGGTTCGGGTCTTATTCGAAGACTTGGAGACCAACTCTTGGGGATCCACCTATATAATGAGGGGCCAAGGGAGGGGCCGGCCACCCCAAGACCACAAGCTGGCCGCCCCCGAGTGGCCGGCCACCCCCTCCCAAACCCTAGCTTTGCTCCTCCACTTCATATTGTCCCCGCATAGCTTAGCGAAGCTCCGCCGGACTTCTACACCACCGACACCACGCCGTCGTGCTGTCGGATTCAAGAGGAGCTACTACTTCCGCTGCCCGCTGGAACGGGGAGGTGGACGTCGTCTTCATCAACAACCGAACGTGTGACCGAGTACGGAGGTGCTGCCCGTTCGTGGCGCCGGAACCGATCGTGATCAAGATCTTCTACGCGCTTTTGCAAGCGGCAAGTGAACGTCTACCGCAGCAACAAGAGCCTCCTCTTGTAGGCTTTGGAATCTCTTCAAGGGTGAGTCTCGACAATCCCCTCGTTGCTACCGTCTTCTAGATTGCATCTTGGCTTGGATTGCGTGTTCGCCGTAGGAAAATTTTTGTTTTCTATGCTACGTTATCCTACAGTGGTATCAGAGCCGTGTCTATGCATAGATGGTTGCACGAGTAGAACACAATGGTTTGTGGGCGTTGATGCTCTTGTTATCTTTAGTTGAGTACTTTGCATCTTTGTGGCATAGTGGGATGAAGCGGCTCGGGCTAACTTTACATGACCGCGTTCATGAGATTTGCTCCACGCTCGACATGCAACTTGTATTGCATAAGTGGCTTTGCGGGTGTCTGTCTCTCCTACTATAGTGAAGATTCAATTTACTCTTCTATTGACAACACTAGTATCACCGTTGTGGTTCATGTTCATAGGTAGATTGGATCTTGCTCGAAAACCCTAAACCACGTAAAATATGCAAACCAAATTAGAGAACGTCTAACTTGTTTTTGCAGGGTTTGGTGATGTGATATGGCCATAATGTGATGATGAATATGTATGAGATGATCATTATTGTATTGTGGCAACCGGCAGGAGCCTTATGGTTGTCTTTAAATTTCATGTTGAGTAGTATTTCAAAGTAGTTGTAATAGTTGCTACATGGAGGACGATCATGAAGACGGCGCCATTGACCTTGGTGTTTCGCCGACGATGATGGAGATCATGCCCGTTGATGATAGAGATCATGTCCGTGCTTTGGAGATGAAGATCAAAGGCGCAAAGACAAAAGGGCCATATCATATCACATATGAATTGCATGTGATGTTAATCCTTTTATGCATCTTATTTTGCTTAGATCGCGACGGTAGCATTATAAGATGATCCCTCACTAAAATCTCAAGATAATAAAGTGTTCATCCTTAGTAGCACCGTTATCAAGTCTTGTCGTTTCGAAGCATCTCGTGATGATCGGGTGTGATAGATTCAATAAGTACATACAACGGGTGCAAGACAGTTTTGCACATGCGGATACTAAGGTGGCCTTGACGAGCCTAGCATGTACAGACATGGTCTCGGAACACGTGATACCGAAAGGTAGAGCATGAATCATATGATTGATATGATGAACACTTTGAGTGTTCGCCATTGAAATCACACCTTTTCTCGTGATGATCGGGTTTAGGTGCGGTAGATTTGGTTCGTGTGATCACTAAGACAATGCGAGGGATATTGTTTTGAGTGGGAGTTCACCTAGTGTTTTAATTATATTGAATTAAAATTTTGAACTCAATTTATCATAAACATAGTCTGAGTAGTATTTTGAATTAATTTTGTAGTATTGGCATCCGTTTACTACTATGCGCTAGTCTTATAATTGAGATAGAAATACTGTTAAAATCTGACTAGAAACTTTACGGATTAGTACCGTATTGTTAATGAATCAAGAAATGATTAAGTCCTATTGCAAACATTTAGTGAAACTCACTTTGTTGATTCAGAGAGCTATGGTTTCAATTAGTACCTAAAGTTATCTTGTCTCCGTGAAACTTGAAGTTCAAATCTGTTTGAAAAGTAAGGAGCTGAAAATTTAGTTTTCAGAAATAATCAAGGTATGAGATATATGTGATATCTAAGACCTTATTGCAAGATGATAGAATATAATTTGGTGAGACTACATAAACTCATAAGTTTTATGGGAATGTATGAAGGTTGAAGACGCCAGGCGTCCCAATCCTCCAACTATTGGGGCACTAACAATATTCGCATATCCATGAAGTGATTGTCCTTAGTATGCACCGTTGCTAAGACTCGTCGTTTCGAAGCATCACGTGATGATCGGGTGTTATAGATCCTACGTGTGCTTACAACGGGTGCAAGCCAGATTTGCACATACGAATACTAAGGTTAAACTTTATGAGCCTAGCATGTACAGACATGGTCTCAAAAAGTTGTCATGAATTGATGGATAAAATTATGAGTGAAATTGTTCATCATAGTTACTAATAAGTGAAATCTAGAACACTTATGATGAACAACTTCAAAGTAAAAACCTCAAGGTTATTGGTATTTGACCAACAAACCTAGAAGTTATTGATGTTGAAGTGTTTTTCTGAATAATGAGGAAAGCTAAAAGAGAAACTGATATTTGGCAGAAATAAAGAAAAGACTAGAAAGTCTAGCTCAGGTGTATATAAATGATATACATGTTATGGTTGTATTTCTAGTTTGATCACACAATGAAATTCTTGGGTATTAGTACCATATTGGTTGGTATGAAGTGTCATACAAAACAACACAATACAAGAATACAATGGCCTAAGTGACTGACAAGAAATATGATAGAAATGCACGTCAAGAACAAAAATAAAGTGTTATTATGTTCGTCGTTGGCATTCTATCTAGCCCTTAGAATTTATAATAAAGAACTTAATAATTGTTATTTTGCTCTGGTCAAATGAAAACAATGAGTTGTTCAAATTATGACATTACTCCATGTACGATGGATAAGTTATTATAAATCTTAATGGTGAAAACACACATACATAAACACTGACGCTAAAATGCCATAAGGCAAATGATTTGAATTCCACTTATTTGTGGAACCGCCATTTAGGTCATGTTAGAAAGGAACGCATGAAGGAACTCCATGCAAATGGATTTTTGGAGTCATTTGATTTTTGAATCGTTTGACACTTGCAAATCTTTTCTAAAGAGAATGACTAAAATACCGTTCATAGGCCAAGAGTTGAACGGGCAACTAACTTAGTGGAAATATACATGATGATGTATGTAGTTCACTGGGCATAGTTGTGTGCGGGAGATTCTTCTACTTCATGAAAACTTCCAACAATGAATTGAGTATATATATGGATATATTCAATAAGAAAGAAGTTTGAAACATTTGAATAGATTCAAATAAATTTCAGCATGAAGTGGAAATCATCGTAATAGAAAAGTCAAATATCTATGATTGGATCATGGTAGAAATATTTGAATTACGAGTTTTAGCGAACATCTAAGAGAGTTATGAAATTGTTCTACAACTCACATTTCTTGGAGTATCATAATGATGATATAGTATCCAAGATATGTATCCAAACCTTGTTGGATTAATGATGAGATAAAATATTATGACGCCATTATATTTTTGTGGATTATGCTTTAGTGACTACCGCTTTTACACTGAATAGAGCATCATCATGATCCGTTGAAATGACACCATACGAGTTATGGTATGGGTATAAACCCTAATAGTCTTTCTTTAAATTTTGGTCTAAGAGTTTACAACCAAAATCGGATAAATGTCTTTGTTGGTTATCCCAGAGAATTAATTGGGAATTCTTCCCACGAGACAAAGACAAAAGTGTTTGTCAATGTTTCTTATTTCCAAGAAATTGTTTCTAGTGAAGTATTTGAGTGGGAGGACAATATAATTTGATAAGGTTTATGAACCTGAGCATAATGATCAGAGTAGCGCAGCATCGGAATTTGTTTCGGAAGCGGCCACGACGATCATGACTCCCATGACTACAAAGTGTTTTAGCCATGGAGATCGAAGTACATATTGAACCTTGTAGGTATGGTTTACTTTGTGATCAAATAAATGATTTGTGAACAAAGGATTGATTTTGAACAATGATAAACCAACTACAAACAAAGAAGTTATGATGGGCCCTGACTCCGTTAAAATGGCTATATGCCATGAAATCCAAGATAGATAAATACTTTTTGAAAGTAAATGGATCTATAAAATTGATGGACTTGGATGGAATATCCTTAAAGAAGCTCGACTTGTCGAAAAAATTGTTTACGACAAAGTTCAAAGAATTGACTACGATAAGATTAGATCTTCCGTAGCAATGCTTATAGTCTATGTGGATTATTCTAGTAATCACTACATATTTCTTTTATGAGATATGCTAGTAGGATGGCAAAATACACTACTTAACAGAAGTGTGTATTAAAGGTGTATACAAGATACAACCAAGAGTTTTGCTGGTCCGTGGAATACTAGATAGGTATACGAACTTCAATTGGATGAAGTAAGTATCACGGAGTTAGAATCTTCACCAGATGAAATAGTCAAAGAGTTTTTGATTTCATCAGAGACGATGAAGAGGCTTGCATTTGCAAGAAATTAAGTGGGAGCGCTAAGACACATTTATAATACTTTATGTAGGTGACATATAGTTGGTTATAAATGATGTAATTATATACTTGATTAAAAGGTTTCATTGAGAATTAACTTCAATGAAAGGATATGGACTGAAACAAATTTAGTGTCAAGATCTATGAAGATAGATTGAAACACATAAATAAGTTTAAGTCAAAGTACATATGATGGATATTGAAGTAGTTCAATATAGAAATATTAAGAAAATGTTCTTGTCATGTGAAGGTTTAACAAGACTTGAGTGTATCTGACACTCAATGAGTAAAAACACATGAGTGATTATAGATCACGAATAACATGTACACAATCAGATATCATGTGCTATAAAGTGTTATGAGCATATACCAGAATGATTCATATGATGATCATTGAACGACAGTAAGAATATCCTTGAGTACTTTAGAAGAACTAAGGATATATATATATATATTTTTATATGAAGAAATGACAAACAAATCGCTGTAAGGTGTTACACCGATATTGGTTTTGTCACATATAAAATATAATTTCAAATCTCAAATTAGACTAAGTGTTGTTTAAAAGGTAGCACAATGAGCTAGAAGTTGTCTATGCTAGATTTAGAAGAGTTCTAAATATTGTGATGGATTCTACAAAAGAAGGCAGAATATGTCATTGTTTTGACAATGACAAAGGATGTTAAGTCAGGAGGTTCTTTGAGAATTTGGTGTAGTTCCGACAAAGTCAGAACTTTGAAGCTATATTGTGTGTGACAATATTAGTGACATATTTCAGACCGCGGAATTAAGGTTCCACCAGAGGACTAAGCATATATGCCGACTCATTTGGAAAATGAGTGATGCGCTGAGACGCATATGAATTGCAAAATACATACGTTTCTGAGCATGTCAGAACCGTTGACTAAAACCTCTCCCGTGAGCAAAACATGATAAAGCACCAGAAGGCCAAGGTGTTATATCTTTACATATGTAAACTAGATTATTGACTCTAGTGCAAGTGGGAGACTGTTGGAGATATGCCCAAGAGGCAATAATAAATGGTTATTATATATCTTTGTGTTTATGATAATGTTTACATACCATGCTATAATTGTATTAACCGAAACATTGATACATGTGTGATATGTAGACAAACAAAAAGTCCCTAGTATGCCTCTTAAACTAGCTTGTTGATTAATGGATGATTAGTTTCATAATCATGAACATTGGATGTTATTAATAACAAGGTTATGTCATTGTATGAATGATGTAATGGACACACCCAATTAAGCGTAGCATAAGATCTCGTCATTAAGTTATTTGCTATAAGCTTTCGATACATAGTTACCTAGTCCTTATGACCATGAGATCATGTAAATCACTTATACCGGAAAGGTACTTTGATTACACCAAACACCACTGCGTAAATGGGTGGCTATAAAGGTGGGATTAAGTATCCGGAAAGTATGAGTTGAGGCATATGGATCAACAGTGGGATTTGTCCATCCCGATGACGGATAGATATACTCTGGGCCCTCTCGGTGGAATGTCGTCTAATGTCTTGCAAGCATATGAATAAGTTCATAAGAGACCACATACCACGGTACGAGTAAAGAGTACTTGTCAGGAGACGAGGTTGAATAAGGTATAGAGTGATACCGAAGATCAAACCTCGGACAAGTAAAATATCGCGAGACAAAGGGAATTGGTATCGTATGTGAATGGTTCATTCGATCACTAAAGTCATCGTTGAATATGTGGGAGCCATTATGGATCTCCAGATCCCGCTATTGGTTATTGGTCGGAGTGAGTACTCAACCATGTCCGCATAGTTCACGAACCGTAGGGTGACACACTTAAAGTTGGATGTTGAAATGGTAGTACTTGAATATGGAATGAAGTTGGAATATTTGTTCGGAGTCCCGGATGTGATCCCGGACATCACGAGGAGTTCCGGAATGGTCCGGAGAATAAGATTCATATATAGGATGTCATTTTATGTGAATAAAATGTCGCGGAAGGTTCTATGGAAGGTTCTAGAAGGTTCTAGAAAAGTCCGGAAGAAACCACCAAGGAAGGTGGAGTCCACAAGGGACTCCACCTCCATGGCCGGCCAGCCCTAGATGGGGTGGAGTCCCAAGTGGACTCCACCATAGGGGGCCGGCCACCCCCCCTATGGAAGGTGGAAATCCCACCTTTGGGTGGGAGTCCTAGTTGGGCTAGGTTTCACCACCATATGGAAGGTTTTTGGTTCGGGTCTTATTCGAAGACTTGGAGACCAACTCTTGGGGATCCACCTATATAATGAGGGGCCAAGGGAGAAAGTGCATGGAGCCCCCATGTGTGGTTTTGGTAATTAATGACAATCCCTATGGACTAATGTTTGCATTGAGTTATATTTGTAGGAGTTGTCCATAGGCAATTCTTGAACCATATGTTGGCTTCAAGGTTGCAATAAGAAGAATTTGGTGAAGGATATCAAGTGTCAAGTATGTCTTGAAGATGAAGATGAAGTGAGCCCTCAAGTTACTTCAAGACATCAACATGATGAAGAATGAAGAAATGAAGTGCAAGTTCAAGATGAGCCATATCCACATGGTGGTCATGGTTATGTGAAGATGCGCCGAAGAAGAAGCTCTCCCATGGTGGATTATGGGGGAGCAATCCACAAGACTTCGTCAAGCAAACACAAGCAAGAAAGGCGTTCCATCTTGTTGAGGTCAAGATCGTCGTCATCAAGCTCAAGTGGAATGCGCAAGTATAAGGTTTGCTCTTGATAGGGTTTCTTTCTCACCGGTCTCATAGTGTAGTTGGAGACCGGTTTATAGTTTAGTTGCCGTACTATCAAGAGGGCTCTCGAGTGAGTAACTCGATCGTATCGTTCGGAGAGAGCTCAAACCTTTGCATCCTTGCATCATCTTTCTTGGTTGTTATTTGGACCTTATCCATGTGATGTTTTAGAGCTTGTGCTTATTCTCATGACAAGCTCTAGTTCATCGAAAATGGATTTTGCATAGATCACTTGTTGCGTTTTCGAGTTTGGTTCATCATCTTTCTTGGTTATTATTTGGATCTTATCCATGTGATGATTTAGAGCTTGTGCTTATTCTCATGACAAGCTCTAGTTCATCAAGAATGGTTTTTGCACGGGCAACTTGTTGCATTTTCGAGATTGGAGGTTTTACCGGTATGTCTTTTTTAGATAGGTCAAACCTTTCATCATTTGTTTCTATCCTCCCTTGTTGGACTATGATGGTTTCCTGCATGATCTTGTAGAGCTTGTTCCTAGCTTTAAAACAAGCCCAAGATCATCAAAATCGGAGTCCGGATGCAAAAGTTATGCCCGTTTTAGTTTTGGTGATTCTGCAGTTTTCTGGGGGGCGGATAATCCGGCCCGAAGGACAAAACATGGACAATATCCGGCCAAATATCCGGCCCGAGCCAGGGGCGATTTCGGGGGGCGGATAATCCGGCCCGGGGGCGGATTTTCCGGCCTGGGAGGCCCCAAACGGTCATATTTCGTTGGGAGGGGGTATATAAGACCCCCTTCTTCCTCCTTGGGCTGGTTGGTTCACTTTCTCTCTCTCCCCTCCATTGTTGTACTTCAAAGCTTGCCCTAGTTCTTGATTCCTCCCATGATTCTTGCATATTCTTGAGGGAAAAGAGAGAGGAGATCTAGATCTACATTTCTACCAATCAAATCCATCTCTTTGTGAGTGGAACTCTCTAGATCTTGATCTTGGTGTTCTTTGTGAATTCCTTTGTTCTTCCTCTCTTATTCCCCCAATAGCTTTTGTAGCTTTGTTGGAATTTGAGAGAGAAGGACTTGAGCATCTTTGTGGTGTTCTTGCCATTGCATTTGGTGCATCGGTTTGAGTTCTCCACGGTGATTCGTGGAGGTGAAAGCAAGAAAGTTGTTACTCTTGGGTTCTTGGAACCCTAGACGGATTCTAGGCCTTTGTGGCGGTTTGTTGGGAGCCTCCAATTAAGTTGTGGATGTGTGCCCCAACCTTTGTGTAAGGCCCGGTTTCCGCCTCGAAGGAAATCCCTTAGTGGAACCGTGACCTAGGCCTTTGTGGCGAGGGTCACCGGAGATTTAGGTGAGGCGCCTTCGTGGCGTTCGGTGTGTGGTGTGAGTACCGCATCTTGGGGTGAGGCCTTTGTGGCGTTGGTGTGCATCGAGCAACCACACCTCAAGGTGAGCCTCTTGTGGCGTTCGGGAGCACTAAGCAACCGCACCTCTCCACCGGAGATTAGCACTCGCAAGAGTGTGAACTCCGGGATAAATCATCGTCTCCCGCGTGCCTCGGTTATCTCTATACCCGAGCTCTTTACTTATGCACTTTACCTTGTGATAGCCATCGTGCTTGAAGTTATATATATCTTGCTATCACATACTTGCTTGTATTGCTTGAAGGAGATATGCCCTAGAGGCAATAATAAAGTGGTTATTATTTATATCTTTATGTTTATGATAAATGTTTATATATCATGCTAGAATTGTATTAACCGAAACATTAGTACATGTGTGATATGTAGACAAACAAGAAGTCCCTAGTATGCCTCTTAAACTAGCTTGTTGATTAATGGATGATTAGTTTCATAATCATGAACATTGGATGTTATTAATAACAAGGTTATGTCATTGTGTGAATGATATAATGGACACACCCAATTAAGCGTAGCATAAGATCTCGTCATTAAGTTATTTGCTATAAGCTTTCGATACATAGTTACCTAGTCCTTATGACCATGAGATCATACAAATCACTTATACCGGAAAGGTACTTTGATTACACCAAACACCACTGCGTAAATGGGTGGCTATAAAGGTGGGATTAAGTATCCGGAAAGTATGAGTTGAGGCATATGGATCAACAGTGGGATTTGTCCATCCCGATGACGGATAGATATACTCTGGGCCCTCTCGGTGGAATGTCGTCTAATGTCTTGCAAGCATATGAATGAGTTCATAAGAGACCACATACCACGGTACGAGTAAAGAGTACTTGTCAGGAGACGAGGTTGAACAAGGTATAGAGTGATACCGAAGATCAAACCTCGGACAAGTAAAATATCGCGAGACAAAGGGAATTGGTAATGTATGTGAATGGTTCATTCGATCACTAAAGTCATCGTTGAATATGTGGGAGCCATTATGGATCTCCAGATCCCGCTATTGGTTATTGGTCGGAGTGAGTACTCAACCATGTCCGCATAGTTCTCGAACCGTAGGGTGACACACTTAAAGTTGGATGTTGAAATGGTAGTACTTGAATTATGGAATGTAGTTCGAATATTTGTTCGGAGTCCCGGATGTGATCCCGGACATCACGAGGAGTTCCGGAATGGTCCGGAGAATAAGATTCATATATAGGATGTCATTTTATGTGAATAAAATGTCGCGGAAGGTTCTATGGAAGGTTCTAGAAGGTTCTAGAAAAGTCCGGAAGAAACCACCAAGGAAGGTGGAGTCCACAAGGGACTCCACCTCCATGGCCGGCCAGCCCTAGTGGGGGTGGAGTCCCAAGTGGACTCCACCATAGGGGGCCGGCCACCCCCCACATGGGAGGTGGAAATCCCACCTTTGGGTGGGAGTCCTAGTTGGGCTAGGTTTCCCCCTCCTATGGAAGGTTTTTGGTTCGGGTCTTATTCGAAGACTTGGACACCACCTCTTGGGGTTCCACCTATATAATGAGGGCCAAGGGGGAGGGGGCCGGCCACCTCAAACACCACCAAGGTGGCCGCACCCCTATAGTGGCCGGCGCCCCCCTCTCCCCAAACCCTAGCCGCCCGCTCCTCCACATCCCGCATAGCTTAGCGAAGCTCCGCCGGACTTCTACACCGCCACCGACACCACGCCGTCGTGCTGTCGGATTCAAGAGGAGCTACTACTTCCGCTGCCCGCTGGAACGGGGAGGTGGACGTCGTCTTCATCAACAACCGAACGTGTGACCGAGTACGGAGGTGCTGCCCGTTCGTGGCGCCGGAACCGATCGTGATCAAGATCTTCTACGCGCTTTTGCAAGCGGCAAGTGATCGTCTACCGCAGCAACAAGAGCCTCATCTTGTAGGCTTTGGAATCTCTTCAAGGGTGAGACTCGATACCCCCTCGTTGCTACCGTCTTCTAGATTGCATCTTGGCTTGGATTGCGTGTTCGCCGTAGGAAAATTTTTGTTTTCTATGCAACGTTATCCTACAGTGGTATCAGAGCCGTGTCTATGCATAGATGGTTGCACGAGTAGAACACAATGGTTTGTGGGCGTTGATGCTCTTGTTATCTTTAGTTTGAGTACTTTGCATCTTTATGGCATAGTGGGATGAAGCGGCTCGGACTAACTTTACATGACCGCGTTCATGAGACTTGTTCCTCGTTCGACATGCAACTTGTATTGCATAAGAGGCTTTGCGGGTGTCTGTCTCTCCTACTATAGTAAAGATTCAATTTACTCTTCTATTGAAAACATTAGTATCAACGTTGTGGTTCATGTTCGTAGGTAGATTAGATCTCTCTCGAAAACCCTAAACCACGTAAAATATGCAAACCAAATTAGAGACGTCTAACTTGTTTTTGCAGGGTTTGGTGATGTGATATGGCCATAATGTGATGATGAATATGTATGAGATGATCATTATTGTATTGTGGCAACCGGCAGGAGCCTTATGGTTGTCTTTAAATTTCATGTTGAGTATTATTTCAAAGTAGTTGTAATAGTTGCTACATGGAGGACAATCATGAAGACGGCGCCATTGACCTTGGTGCTACGCCGACGATGATGGAGATCATGCCCGAAGATGATGGAGATCATATCCGTGCTTTGGAGATGAAGATCAAAGGCGCAAGAACAAAAGGGCCATATCATATCACATATGAACTGCATGTGATGTTAATCCTTTTTATGCATCTTATTTTGCTTAGATCGCGACGGTAGCATTATAAGATGATCCCTCACTAAAATCTCAAGATAATAAAGTGTTCATCCTTAGTAGCACCGTTGCCAAGTCTTGTCGTTTCGAAGCACCTCGTGATGATCGGGTGTGATAGATTCAATAAGTACATATGACGGGTGCAAGACAGTTTTGCACATGCGGATACTAAGGTGACCTTGACGAGCCTAGCATGTACAGACATGGTCTCGGAACACGTGATACCGAAAGGTAGAGCATGAATCATATGGTTGATATGATGAACACTTCGAGTGTTCGCCATTGAAATCACACCTTTTCTCGTGATGATCGGGTTTAGGTGCGGTGGATTTGGTTCGTGTGATCACTAAGACAATGCGAGGGATATTGTTTTGAGTGGGAGTTCACTTAGGTTTTTAATTATGTTGAATTAAAATTTGAACTCAATTTGTCATAAACTTAGTCTAAACTATTGCAAATATATGTTGTAGAGATGGCGTCCCCAATCAATTTTAATCAGTTCCTAGAGAAAGAGAAACTTAAGAGCAACGGTAGCAACTTCACCGACTGGTTCCGTCATGTGAGGATCTTCCTCTCTGGCGGAAATCTGCAATTTGTGCTTGATGCACCGCTAGGTGACCCTCCTGCAGAAGATGAATCCGATGAAGTAAAAGCTGTTTACGCGACTCGGAAAACTCGGTACTCTCAAGTTCAGTGTGCCATCCTGTGCAGTCTGGAATCCGATCTTCAAAAACGTTTTGAGCACCATGATCCTCATGAGTTGATGAATGAGCTGAAAGCTATATTCGAGACTCATGCGGCAGTGGAATGCTATGAAGCATCGAAACATTTCTTCAGCTGTATGATGGAAGAAGGCAGCTCCGTTAGTGAGCACATGCTCGCCATGACCGGGCATGCGAAGAAACTCAGTGACTTGGGAATAGTGATTCCTAACAGACTGGGGATTAATCGTGTCCTTCAATCACTGCCACCAAGTTACAAGAACTTTGTGATGAACTACAATATGCAGAACATGAACAAGGAGTTACCTGAACTCTTTGGCATGCTAAAAGCTGCTGAGATTGAGATCAAGAAAGAGCACCAAGTGTTGATGGTCAACAAGACCACCAGTTTCAAGAAACAGGGCAAGTCTAAGGGAAAATTCAAGAAGGGTGGCAAGAAAGCTGCCACGCCTCCTATGAAACCTAAGAACGGCCCTAAGCCTGATGCTGAGTGCTATTACTGCAAAGAGAAGGGACACTGGAAGCGTAATTGCTCCAAGTATCTGGCTGATCTGAAGAGCGGCCTTGTCAAGAAGAAGAAAGAAGGTATATTTGATATACATGTTATAGATGTCCATTTCACTGGTTCTCGTTCTAGTACCTGGGTATTTGATACTGGTTCGGTTGCTCATATTTGTAACTCGAAACAGGAACTAAAGAATAAACGACAACTGCTGAAAGATGAAGTGACGATGCGCGTTGGAAACGGATCCAAGGTCAATGTGATCGCAGTCGGCACACTTCCTCTACATCTACCTTCGGGATTAGTTTTAAGCCTAAATAATTGTTATTATGTACCCGCGTTGAGCATGAACATTATATCTGGATCTTGTTTAATGCAAGACGGTTATTCATTCAAGTCTGAGAATAATGGTTGTTCTATTTTTATGAATAATATCTTTTATGGTCGAGCACCACAAAAGAATGGCTTATTTCTATTAGATCTCGATAGTAGTGATACGCATATACATAACATTGATGCTAAGCGAATTAAACTTAATGATAATTCTACTTATATGTGGCACTGTCGTCTTGGTCATATTGGAGTGAAACGCATGAAGAAACTCCATACCGATGGATTACTTGAATCACTTGACTTTGAGTCACTTGATAGATGCGAAGCATGTCTAATGGGAAAAATGACAAAGACTCCATTTTCTGGTATGATGGAGCGAGCTACTGACTTATTGGAAATCATACATACCGATGTATGTGGACCAATGAGCGTAGCATCGCGCGGTGGTTATCGTTATGTTCTAACCTTCACAGATGATCTGAGTAGATATGGGTATATCTATTTCATGAAACATAAATCCGAAACTTTCGAGAAGTTTAAGGAATTTCAAAGTGAAGTAGAAAATCAACGTAACAAGAAGATCAAATTTCTACGATCTGATCGTGGAGGTGAATATCTGAGTTATGAGTTTGGCATGCATTTAAAGAAATGCGGAATACTTTCACAATTGACACCGCCGGGAACACCACAACGAAACGGTGTGTCCGAACGTCGTAATCGAACTCTCTTAGATTCGGTCGTATGATGTCTCTTACTGATTTGCCGTTATCATTTTGGAGTTATGCATTAGAGACAGCCGCATTCACTTTAAATAGAGCACCATCAAAATCCGTAGAAACGACACCGTATGAATTATGGTTTAATAAGAAACCTAAGCTGTCGTTCCTGAAAGTTTGGGGTTGCGAAGCCTATGTAAAGAAGTTACAACCGGACAAGCTAGAACCCAAAGCGGAGAAATGCGTCTTCATAGGATACCCTAAGGAAACTATAGGGTACACTTTCTATCACAGATCCGAAGGCAAAATCTTTGTTGCTAAGAACGGAACCTTTCTTGAGAAAGAATTTCTCACTAAAGAAGTGACTGGAAGAAAAGTAGAACTCGATGAGATTGATGAATCTATACTCGTTGATCAGAGTAGCGCAGTACCGGAAGTTGTACCTGTACCGCCTACACCGGCAACAGAGGAAGCTAATGATAATGATCATGAAACTTCGAACGAGGAAACTACTGAACCTCGCAGATCGACAAGGGAACGTGCCACTCCTGATTGGTATGATCCTTGTCTAAATGTCATGATTGTAGATAACAATGATGAGGACCCTGCGACGTATGAAGAAGCGATGATGAGCCCAGATTCCAACAAATGGCAAGAAGCCATGAAATCCGAAATGGGATCCATGTATGATAACAAAGTATGGACTTTGGTAGACTTACCTGATAGCCGAAAGGCTGTCGAGAATAAATGGATCTTCAAGAGAAAAACAGATGCTGATGGTAATATTACTGTCTATAAAGCTCGACTTGTCGCAAAGGGTTTCCGACAAATTCAAGGAGTTGACTACGATGAGACTTTCTCACCTGTAGCGAAGCTAAAATCTGTGAGGATTTTGTTAGCAATAGCTGCATTTTTCGATTATGAGATTTGGCAGATGGATGTCAAAACGGCGTTCCTTAATGGAGACATTGAGGAAGAGTTGTATATGGTACAACCCAAAGGTTTTGTCGATCCTAAAAATGCTGACAAAGTATGCAAACTTCAGCGTTCAATCTATGGACTGAAGCAAGCATCAAGAAGTTGGAACCGACGCTTTGATAAGGTGATCAAAGACTTCGGATTTATACAGTGTCATGGAGAGGCCTGTATTTACAAGAAAGTGAGTGGGAGCTCTGTAGCATTCCTGATATTATATGTAGATGACATATTATTGATCGGGAATGATATAGAACTATTAAGCAGTGTTAAGGGTTATTTGAATAATAGTTTTTCAATGAAAGACCTTGGTGAAGCATCGTATATATTAGGCATCAAGATTTATAGAGATAGATCAAGACGCCTAATAGGGCTATCACAGAGTACATATCTGGACAAGATTCTAAAGAAGTTTAGAATGGACGAAAGTAAGAAAGGGTTCTTACCTATGTTACCAGGCAAGGTATTGAGTAAAACTCAAGGACCGGCTACGGCAGAAGAAAGAGAAAGGATGTGTAACATCCCCTATGCCTCGGCAGTAGGATCTATCATGTATGCCATGCTATGTACTAGACCGGATATAGCACATGCTGTTAGTTTGACTAGCAGATATCAAAGTGATCCAGGAATGGAACACTGGACAGCGGTCAAGAATATCCTGAAGTACTTGAAAAGAACTAAGGATATGTTTCTTTGTTATGGAGGTGACCAAGAGCTCGTTGTAAACGGTTACACCGATGCAAGTTGGAACACTGATCCTGATGACTCTAAGTCACAATCTGGGTACGTGTTTATATTGAATGGTGCTGCAGTAAGCTGGGCAAGCTCGAAGCAGTGCACGGTGGCGAAGTCTTCAACAGAATCGGAGTACATAGCGGCTTCAGAGGCTTCATCAGAAGCGGTATGGATGAAGAGGTTCATTGTAGAGCTCGGTGTGGTTCCTAGTGCATTGGACCCATTAATCATTTACTGTGATAACATGGGTGCCATCGCCAATGCACAAGAGCCAAGGTCACACAAGAGGCTGAAGCATATCAAGCTGCGTTACCACTCGATTCGCGAGTACATCGAAGATGGAGAAGTAAAGATTTGCAAAGTACACACTGATCTGAATGTAGCAGATCCGTTGACTAAAGCTCTCCCTAGGGCAAAGCATGACCAACACCAGAATGCCATGGGTGTTAGGTATATTACAATGTAATCTAGATTATTGACTCTAGTGCAAGTGGGAGACTGAAGGAGATATGCCCTAGAGGCAATAATAAAGTGGTTATTATTTATATCTTTATGTTTATGATAAATGTTTATATATCATGCTAGAATTGTATTAACCGAAACATTAGTACATGTGTGATATGTAGACAAACAAGAAGTCCCTAGTATGCCTCTTAAACTAGCTTGTTGATTAATGGATGATTAGTTTCATAATCATGAACATTGGATGTTATTAATAACAAGGTTATGTCATTGTGTGAATGATATAATGGACACACCCAATTAAGCGTAGCATAAGATCTCGTCATTAAGTTATTTGCTATAAGCTTTCGATACATAGTTACCTAGTCCTTATGACCATGAGATCATACAAATCACTTATACCGGAAAGGTACTTTGATTACACCAAACACCACTGCGTAAATGGGTGGCTATAAAGGTGGGATTAAGTATCCGGAAAGTATGAGTTGAGGCATATGGATCAACAGTGGGATTTGTCCATCCCGATGACGGATAGATATACTCTGGGCCCTCTCGGTGGAATGTCGTCTAATGTCTTGCAAGCATATGAATGAGTTCATAAGAGACCACATACCACGGTACGAGTAAAGAGTACTTGTCAGGAGACGAGGTTGAACAAGGTATAGAGTGATACCGAAGATCAAACCTCGGACAAGTAAAATATCGCGAGACAAAGGGAATTGGTAATGTATGTGAATGGTTCATTCGATCACTAAAGTCATCGTTGAATATGTGGGAGCCATTATGGATCTCCAGATCCCGCTATTGGTTATTGGTCGGAGTGAGTACTCAACCATGTCCGCATAGTTCTCGAACCGTAGGGTGACACACTTAAAGTTGGATGTTGAAATGGTAGTACTTGAATTATGGAATGTAGTTCGAATATTTGTTCGGAGTCCCGGATGTGATCCCGGACATCACGAGGAGTTCCGGAATGGTCCGGAGAATAAGATTCATATATAGGATGTCATTTTATGTGAATAAAATGTCGCGGAAGGTTCTATGGAAGGTTCTAGAAGGTTCTAGAAAAGTCCGGAAGAAACCACCAAGGAAGGTGGAGTCCACAAGGGACTCCACCTCCATGGCCGGCCAGCCCTAGTGGGGGTGGAGTCCCAAGTGGACTCCACCATAGGGGGCCGGCCACCCCCCACATGGGAGGTGGAAATCCCACCTTTGGGTGGGAGTCCTAGTTGGGCTAGGTTTCCCCCTCCTATGGAAGGTTTTTGGTTCGGGTCTTATTCGAAGACTTGGACACCACCTCTTGGGGTTCCACCTATATAATGAGGGCCAAGGGGGAGGGGGCCGGCCACCTCAAACACCACCAAGGTGGCCGCACCCCTATAGTGGCCGGCGCCCCCCTCTCCCCAAACCCTAGCCGCCCGCTCCTCCACATCCCGCATAGCTTAGCGAAGCTCCGCCGGACTTCTACACCGCCACCGACACCACGCCGTCGTGCTGTCGGATTCAAGAGGAGCTACTACTTCCGCTGCCCGCTGGAACGGGGAGGTGGACGTCGTCTTCATCAACAACCGAACGTGTGACCGAGTACGGAGGTGCTGCCCGTTCGTGGCGCCGGAACCGATCGTGATCAAGATCTTCTACGCGCTTTTGCAAGCGGCAAGTGATCGTCTACCGCAGCAACAAGAGCCTCATCTTGTAGGCTTTGGAATCTCTTCAAGGGTGAGACTCGATACCCCCTCGTTGCTACCGTCTTCTAGATTGCATCTTGGCTTGGATTGCGTGTTCGCCGTAGGAAAATTTTTGTTTTCTATGCAACGTTATCCTACAGCTTAGCATAAGTTGTTGGTGCACATAGGTGAACTCTTGCTTAGAATAAGTTGTTGGTGCACATAGGTGAACCATAGTATATAGGCTTTGGGCTTGACAAAGTAAACGCTAGTTTTATTCCGCATTTGTTAAGCCCATCTCGTAAAAGTTTTAAATCGCCTATTCACCCCCCCTCTAGGCGACATCCGTGTCCTTTCAATTGGTATCAGAGCAAGGTCTCTCATTCTTAGGCTTCACCGCCTTGAGAGTAAAGATGTCGGCTAGAGGATTAGTGCACGATAACACTCTTATATTAGATGGCACAAATTATGATGTTTGGAAAATTTGCATGCTTAGTCATTTTCGGGACATTGACCCTCATATGGAGAAAATTGTAGATATAGGTTTTTCTCCTCCTATGGATTCACAAAATCTATCGTTAGAGGATGAGAAAAATTTATATCTCAATTCTCAAGCTTCTTATGTTCTTATGAATGCTTTGAGAGATGTAGGTCTCTTTCCATACTTGCCTTTTTGGAGCGCTCATGAGTTATGGACAAAGATTCAAGATAAATATGATGTGTCCAATATTATTAAGGATGATTGTATTGCTTCCACTTCCGGCCGTGATGAGGTCTCATCTTCTTCCACTTCACCCAAGTGTGGTAAGACACAAGGTAATGATATGGTGAGTGGTGATGAAAATTGCAATGTTGATATTGAGCTTACTATTGATGATTCTTCATCTCTATCTCATTGTAATGCTTCATCTACGGACTCAAACACATCTAGCACTAGAAATGATTTACATGCTTGTGTTGATAGTCTTTGCATATCATGTGTAAGTTGCTTGAATAAATCTAATGATGATATGCTTGCATTGTCTTGTGGCCATGATAAAAATGCTTCTATTTCCTCTAGTTGTTGTGTGTCTAACAATGTAGAGGAAACCAAAGATTCTATTGGTCAAGACAAGATCTTGAAAGGAGCCTCAAGTAACTCCTCATCTTTATCTCACGGTCCTCATATATGCCTTATGGCCAAGGGTTCCACGGTACCTCCTACCATGGAACCTAATATGTCTCGTGGTGATAAGGATGAGGATGAATATGAAGAAGAGGATTGGGTTGTCTCTCTACGCGATAAGGGTAAGAGCGTATTCAAGGTTATTTGCAAAGATAAAATTGCTAGCACTCACTTCTTTGAAATCTTGACTACCGCTATTGAGAGCCAAAAACTTATTTGGATGCATGAGAACACCATTGATAAAAAGGGTGCTCTTGAACGAGAGTATGCCGATGATGTAGCATCTTTAAAGAATGAACTTGAAGAAGAACAAACCATCAAGGAAGCTCTTGAGGAGACCTTTGCTCTAGAATTGTCTAGAGAAAAGGAAAACCATGATAGAGCTCTTGAGATGGCAAATGAACTAAAGCTAAAAAATGATAAGCTTGTGTTTGTTAATGCTAAACTCCTTGAGGATTTTGAGCAACTCAAAAAGGGCTCAAGGGTCATTGAGAGTGCGCTCACCAAACTCACCGAGTCGCATGAGCAACTTAAAGCTTCTTATCTAAAAGAGCATGCCAACTTGCCTTCTCCTATTACTACTAATAATGATGCTTGTGCTACTAACTCTACTTCTTGTGAAGCATCTATCTTGAAGGAGAATGTTGAGCTAAGGGCTCAACTTGATTTGCTAACTTGCAATTATGGGAAATTGGAAGAAAATCATGGAAAGCTTTCTCGCTCCCATGAGGATCTTCTAGCCTCTCATGATAGGCTAAAGTTAGCTCATGAGGCTATCATATCTAAGGCAACACCTTGTGAGCCTCATGTGGATACTAGCACTACTACTCAAAATGCTATATTGCCATGTGCTAGTCCTAGTAATTCATCCACTCATAATATTGCTAAATCTTGTGATGAATTATCTTCCTTGCCTTGTTGCTCTAACAATGAAGATTCTACTTCCTCTAGTACTTGTGTTGTTACTAACCATGTAGAGGAAATCAAAGAGCTCAAGGCCCAAGTCACTTCTTTGAAGAATGACTTGGTAAAGGGTCATGAAGGGAAATGCAAACTTGACACGATGTTGAGTATGCAACAATCCCCCAATGACAAGAGTGGACTTGGATTCAAATCCAACAACAAGAACAAGTCCAAGAACAACAACAAGAAGGGCCAAGTACAAGTCAAAGACCCGGCCAAGATTGTTTGCTTCAAGTGCAATATTGAAGGGCACCATGTTAGATCTTGCCCTTTGAAGAAGAAGCAAAAAGGGAAGCGGCCTCAAGCTCAAACTCATATTCAACCTCAAGTTGAAGAAATACCACTTCCCAAGAAGAAACAAGCCAATGCTCCCATTGTGGAGAAACCTAGTGAGAAGAAGGAGAAGAAAAGAACTTGCTACATATGCCGTGAGAAGGGCCACATCTCCTCTTTTTGCACTATTGGTACCTCATCCAACTCTATCACCATTGATGATGTTTATTCTCTTCGTAAGGATGAGGGTGGCAATGTGTTTGCCAAATATGTTGGTGCTCAAAGTGGTGTCAAGAAAAGAACCATTTGGGTTGCCAAGCCTATTGTGACTAACCTCTTAGGACCCAACTTAGTTGGGGACCAACAATCCAAAACTTGATCAATAGGTGCTTGTTGGAGGGCATTGGAGACTTGGCTACATCATGAAGAATTAAGGGATCTTCATCATTTATATTATCTCAAGCCAAGTCTTTTGGTTATCTTACTTCTATCATATACCCAATGTTCCTCCTTGCGGTAACATGTGCTCAACTCATTTATATTGAAAGTTACTCGCCCCTTTGCATGTGTTAGTTTTGTTCCTAACATGTGTTTGTATATGTTGTGCATCCTACTTGTTTTTCTTGAGAAATCAAGTCTATGTATGTTAGGTTGCACACCATGTATTTGTGCTTGTGTTGGAGCCTCTTTGCATCTTGTTGTATCTTATATGGCTCTTATGAGCGATTAATGGACAATCCCATTTTGGGGGAGTGATATTCCTTTGGGAATTTCATGATCCTAAACAATGTGTGTACATGAGGAATATCACTTAGAATTGATATTGCGAGATTATCTAGTCGCTATGTGGTATGTCATCTTCATGAGAAATTCAAATTCTAATGTCCATTAATATCTCTACTTGGATCTTATTTGCCTCTTGTGAAAATAAATTCCTTATCACATTATGGGGGAGTAATAAGCTTTGTGCATATTACAAGCCTAGAAAATGTGAACATTTGAGGTTGTGTCACATAGAATTGATACCGTAAATTATCTCTCTCCTATGTGGCATGTTTGCTCAAACAAGCTCCAATTTGCTTAAATGGCTTCATTGCTAATATCTTTGTGGATCTTATTTGTGAAAGTTTTTCTTGGCATGGTTTTTCACAACGTGTCCCTCAATACATTTTTGGAAAACCATGTGCTTCAAGTCATACTATTAATTGCTTTGCATGTTGGTATGAATACTATTAATTGCTTTGCATGTTGGTATGAATACTATTAATTGCCTTGCATGTTGGTATGACTAAATGAAGCTATCAAGAAACTATCTTTGCATGATGGTTAACTCTTATCTTTTACCATATGCTTTGTTCGTTGTAAATATGATCTTATGTATACTTACAAACTACCACCGGGAAATATTTCCTAATACCTCTTGTCCTAGGACAATTGGTAATCAATTATGAGGTAGATATTTATTGATCATATCTACATTGGCTCTTGTATTTATATTGCCTTATTCATTGCCATGAATTTGTTGTGCTTTGACTCCCATGTGTCTTCCTTGCATCTTATGGATCTAAGTTGTCTATTCAAACTTTCTTAGCATTGTTAGAAGATATAGGTAGCGTGATGATCCTAGTTTTGTGCATTTTGTATTCATATAAAAAATCCTAGATAATGCACCAAACTTGGGGGAGCTCTTCTATATTATTAGAATGCTTAACATCTCTTGATCTTTATCAAAAATTTGGTTTTGGGAGACATAAATTTTTCTTTTTGGTACTTTGTGCCATCATAAAAAGTTTCGAGGGTTTGGTTTATTTGTTGGAACCTTGCTCTCTTGGGAGTTGGTTATCTCATTCCTTTGTGTTTAGGTTTAATTAGCTTCTTATAATGAGATAATTCTTTGGAGTCAATCTTGTGTTGATTTGATTCTTTGATATAATTTGGGCAACCATTGTCTCTTGATTTATTTGGTGTTTTGTCCAAATTGTATCTTCCTTTGGTTCTTGAAAGTATTGTGCATGCATATTTAATATATGTATATCTTATGGCATGTGTTACTTTCTTTGATCCAATATATAGGGTAAACTCCATCAAATCCTAATTTGGCTAAGATGTGCATGAAATTCAATTTCATATCTATATGCACATAGTATTGTGGAGTTTGTCCTATATGTTGTAGTGTGTCTAACTACTTCGGACCCAATTAGTTTGGGGACCTTTTTGTACTTACCTTTGTGTTAGGTACAATGGATATGCATTGGATGCTTGTCTCACTCTTGGGGAGAAGTGGTGACTCAATGGTAACTTGAGGCAAGCTAGGATGGTCAACGAACACATATCTACTACATCCACACCAATGCTATCTCGGTAACAAGTATCTTCTCATGCATACTTTTCTTGTATCCAACCTTATGGTTGCATCTTGGCATGAATCTCTTTATTTGCAAATATTGTGCTTCTTGCTAAAGTCTTAACGAAACCTCTTTATTGCGAATGTGAGTAATTTGAGATGAGTACATATGTTGGGAAGTATATAAAATCATGCTCATGATTCACCCATCCCATCTATGCCCATCTAGCAATTTTATTGCATATCAATTCCTCAAGGCTCTCACGTGTGTAATATAGATGAAAGTGCAAATTTAGTTATTTCTTTTGGTATCCTCGCTTGTGATACTTGTTGCCTTTCTAAATGCATCTCAACTATCTTCTATCCCTTGTTGATATTTGTGATGTATTTTATTTGTTTGTGGTTGAAGTTCATGAATGTACAATAAGACAAAATTGAGCCTTTGGCCATGCTATTAAGCAAAAATTCTTATTGGTATATTGCATGACTTCATTTTGGGATATCATACTATATTTCTTGAGTATCCATTTTGTGTGTGCATGTTTCTTTGTGGATAAATATCTTTGTGATATTGCTCACTTAGAGAAACTTATACACATAAGAGATGATACATCTCCATTTGATATCTTATTTATTTGTTGCATGTTGATTGGTCATGCTAAGCAATATAATTCATTGAAGACTATGATGATGCTTTTTGCTCATCCTTGCAATAGTCTTATAATATGCTTTATCATGCCTTTCACATATCCTCTTGGTTGAGCCTTTTATTATGGTGCCTCCTACTTGTTGCTCAACCATTTGTTTGTTGCAAGTGTTAAGCTTAATTTTCTATCTATGATCTATTGCAAATGTTTGTGTTTTAAATGGTAATGAGGGAGTAAGGATTCCATGTTATGCATATTGTATTCAAATGCAACATTTTAATTTATGCATGTACCTTGGGGAGCTTCCTCATTCTATTTAAGGCACTATTTTGTGGTGATCATTAGAGTTTGATTCACTTGGTATCTTTTGTTTTGAATGATATTATGGGAGTGATGATTCCATGTTTGTGCACTTTATTCTCCAATGCAATTTGTCTAGTTTTGTGCACAAACCTTGGGGAGCTTCCTCATATTATTTAGAGTAATCTTCTTGATCTTATCATAATATCTATCTTTCTTTTGGTATCTTCCTTGTGGTTCATTTGGTTGCTTACTTCATTTGTTGAAGCTTCTTGACTTTGTTATCTTTTTTGCAATCTTTGATCCTATCTATAGTGTGATTCCTTCCGAATATTCGTCATTGGATATGTGCATTTGATTCCACTCAAATTATGAGAAATGCACACGCTATGGAGGAACTCTCACTATTTTGGCCTTCTAAATTTTTCACCCATTTCGGCAATTGGTGCCAATGGGGGAGAAGTTTGGAGGGTTTAAGGGAATTTGGTTATGTCTTTGCTTTGTGCTTAAGCATGTGCCTTTATTGCATTGCATCTTGTTGCTTTGCATAGTTGAATATTTAGAGGAAACTCCACTAGGCTTTGAATGCCATTATATGCAATGAAAGTCAAGATCATTCACACATGCATATATTATGGGGGAGTTTGCTCTATATATTCAACTTATTTGTTACTTAAATTCCTTATATAAACCCTCTCAAAGAGATTGTCATCAATTACCAAAATGGGGGAGATTGAAAGTGCATGGAGCCCCCATGTGTGGTTTTGGTAATTAATGACAATCCCTATGGACTAATGTTTGCATTGAGTTATATTTGTAGGAGTTGTCCATAGGCAATTCTTGAACCATATGTTGGCTTCAAGGTTGCAATAAGAAGAATTTGGTGAAGGATATCAAGTGTCAAGTATGTCTTGAAGATGAAGATGAAGTGAGCCCTCAAGTTACTTCAAGACATCAACATGATGAAGAATGAAGAAATGAAGTGCAAGTTCAAGATGAGCAATCCACATGGTGGTCATGGTTATGTGAAGATGCGCCGAAGAAGAAGCTCTCCCATGGTGGATTATGGGGGAGCAATCCACAAGACTTCGTCAAGCAAACACAAGCAAGAAAGGCGTTCCATCTTGTTGAGGTCAAGATCGTCGTCATCAAGCTCAAGTGGAATGCGCAAGTATAAGGTTTGCTCTTGATAGGGTTTCTTTCTCACCGGTCTCATAGTGTAGTTGGAGACCGGTTTATAGTTTAGTTGCCGTACTATCAAGAGGGCTCTCGAGTGAGTAACTCGATCGTATCGTTCGGAGAGAGCTCAAACCTTTGCATCCTTGCATCATCTTTCTTGGTTGTTATTTGGACCTTATCCATGTGATGTTTTAGAGCTTGTGCTTATTCTCATGACAAGCTCTAGTTCATCGAAAATGGATTTTGCATAGATCACTTGTTGCGTTTTCGAGTTTGGTTCATCATCTTTCTTGGTTATTATTTGGATCTTATCCATGTGATGATTTAGAGCTTGTGCTTATTCTCATGACAAGCTCTAGTTCATCAAGAATGGTTTTTGCACGGGCAACTTGTTGCATTTTCGAGATTGGAGGTTTTACCGGTATGTCTTTTTTAGATAGGTCAAACCTTTCATCATTTGTTTCTATCCTCCCTTGTTGGACTATGATGGTTTCCTGCATGATCTTGTAGAGCTTGTTCCTAGCTTTAAAACAAGCCCAAGATCATCAAAATCGGAGTCCGGATGCAAAAGTTATGCCCGTTTTAGTTTTGGTGATTCTGCAGTTTTCTGGGGGGCGGATAATCCGGCCCGAAGGACAAAACATGGACAATATCCGGCCAAATATCCGGCCCGAGCCAGGGGCGATTTCGGGGGGCGGATAATCCGGCCCGGGGGCGGATTTTCCGGCCTGGGAGGCCCCAAACGGTCATATTTCGTTGGGAGGGGGTATATAAGACCCCCTTCTTCCTCCTTGGGCTGGTTGGTTCACTTTCTCTCTCTCCCCTCCATTGTTGTACTTCAAAGCTTGCCCTAGTTCTTGATTCCTCCCATGATTCTTGCATATTCTTGAGGGAAAAGAGAGAGGAGATCTAGATCTACATTTCTACCAATCAAATCCATCTCTTTGTGAGTGGAACTCTCTAGATCTTGATCTTGGTGTTCTTTGTGAATTCCTTTGTTCTTCCTCTCTTATTCCCCCAATAGCTTTTGTAGCTTTGTTGGAATTTGAGAGAGAAGGACTTGAGCATCTTTGTGGTGTTCTTGCCATTGCATTTGGTGCATCGGTTTGAGTTCTCCACGGTGATTCGTGGAGGTGAAAGCAAGAAAGTTGTTACTCTTGGGTTCTTGGAACCCTAGACGGATTCTAGGCCTTTGTGGCGGTTTGTTGGGAGCCTCCAATTAAGTTGTGGATGTGTGCCCCAACCTTTGTGTAAGGCCCGGTTTCCGCCTCGAAGGAAATCCCTTAGTGGAACCGTGACCTAGGCCTTTGTGGCGAGGGTCACCGGAGATTTAGGTGAGGCGCCTTCGTGGCGTTCGGTGTGTGGTGTGAGTACCGCATCTTGGGGTGAGGCCTTTGTGGCGTTGGTGTGCATCGAGCAACCACACCTCAAGGTGAGCCTCTTGTGGCGTTCGGGAGCACTAAGCAACCGCACCTCTCCACCGGAGATTAGCACTCGCAAGAGTGTGAACTCCGGGATAAATCATCGTCTCCCGCGTGCCTCGGTTATCTCTATACCCGAGCTCTTTACTTATGCACTTTACCTTGTGATAGCCATCGTGCTTGAAGTTATATATATCTTGCTATCACATACTTGCTTGTATTGCTTAGCATAAGTTGTTGGTGCACATAGGTGAACTCTTGCTTAGAATAAGTTGTTGGTGCACATAGGTGAACCATAGTATATAGGCTTTGGGCTTGACAAAGTAAACGCTAGTTTTATTCCGCATTTGTTAAGCCCATCTCGTAAAAGTTTTAAATCGCCTATTCACCCCCCTCTAGGCGACATCCGTGTCCTTTCAGGGGGCCGGCCACCCCAAGACCACAAGCTGGCCGCCCCCCATAGAGTGGCCGGCCACCCCCTCCCAAACCCTAGCTTTGCTCCTCCACTTCATATTGCCCGCATAGCTTAGCGAAGCTCCGCCGGACTTCTACACCGCCACCGACACCACGCCGTCGTGCTGTCGGATTCAAGAGGAGCTACTACTTCCGCTGCCCGCTGGAACGGGGAGGTGGACGTCGTCTTCATCAACAACCGAACGTGTGACCGAGTACGGAGGTGCTGCCCGTTCGTGGCGCCGGAACCGATCGTGATCAAGATCTTCTACGCGCTTTTGCAAGCGGCAAGTGAACGTCTACCGCAGCAACAAGAGCCTCCTCTTGTAGGCTTTGGAATCTCTTCAAGGGTGAGTCTCGACAATCCCCTCGTTGCTACCGTCTTCTAGATTGCATCTTGGCTTGGATTGCGTGTTCGCCGTAGGAAATTTTTTGTTTTCTATGCTACGTTATCCTACAGTGGTATCTTTTCCCCCTCGTGAGGATCCCTCCTCCGAGGTACCGTCTACTAAGCAACGACAGTTGGCGCCCACCGTGGGGCCTGAGGCGTCTGGAGGCCGGAACCGGGAGGGCTCCGCCATGGGAAGCTACGACGACTCGATCGCTGTGGGGCGTGTACTCTACGCCGGGAATTTTCCGATCGTCCCTCCGGACGAATTCTGGATTCCGGCTAGGTCAAACCCCGTCAAGCTCTCCATCGTCCCAATCGGCGGCATCCACATCTTCATCGGCGAAACCGTCGATTCCGACGGAAACGCACTGGTAAGTAACGCTGACGCGACCGCCGCTGAGCTGGACGCAGTCGCGAAGATCCGATCTGAGTCGCAGGAGCTTCCTAAGGAAGATTCCGCCTTAGATCTGGAAAAATCAAAACCCACCCAATCCGCCCCTGAGCAGGAGAAAACGGTGGAAGACCAATGCAGATCCGCCTGGGTCTCCCAGGTGTTAGAGAAGCAAAGGTGTCACTTCGTGCACTTCTTGGCCCATACCGCAGGAGACGCCCTCCACCAGGACGAGGCCGATCCTTTGCAGGTTGAGGCACCCGGAAACAACGTCGCTCCGGATCTGCCAGAAGCAGTCGGAGACAGCGACGCTCCGGGACAAGAGGAAGCCGGAAACCCTGAGGAATCAATCCTCGGTAACTTGAGCCCAAATTCCGACGATGCCTCCTCAATAGGCACAGAAGAATACAATCGCTTGACGAAGGAGCTCGAGATCGGGGAAGAAGATGACGGCGCCTCATCCATGAATACAGAAGAATTCAACCGCAAGCTCGAGGAACTCGGAGGCGGTGAGCAAGCTGAAGTGGAATCCGCCCAGCCGATGCAGGTTCTAGCAACCGTGGCACCGCTGGATCAGCCGGAAACGGAAGACGAAGCCTCCTCCTCCGACCCAGGACCATCCAACGTAAGGTCTCCGTTAGATCGGGCACGACCGCAAACGATGTCCTGTCACCAGAAGAGATGGTCGAGCAAGCACGCATGGATTTAGTCGCAAAGTCTGATGTCCTCAACACACCAATAACTCCCGAGGACGCTGCAGATCCGGGGGATTAGAAGCCACGGAAAGAGATGTTGGCCACAGCCAAGAAGTTCGCCAACACCGCAGCGCATATTGGAGGAGAGGAAAGAAGCTGCATTCTTGATGGACCGCTTTGAAAGACAGGATCGCGTGATCACGACTCACTTGCAAAAGTCAACGAGATGAAGAGAGTGGGAAGTAAAGATGATTTATGCGCAGGCGGAGGCTGATAGGATCGTTCGAGAAGCCATCCTCCCCGCAGATTACCTTTGCAACACCCACAGAGCAGCAGCCGCTCGCAACTCCAAAGGATAACATGAAGAAGGCTGCAGAGCTCCTAAAAAAGAAGGACGAGGAGATTGACATCAACTACGTCCGCAAGCTCGTTGCTTCAGCAATGCAGCAGCAGAGCAAGGCAGATACTTCGCGCAGGTTGGAATCCAACCCGGATCATTGTTTTCCACCGTGCAGAAGGACGCACTCAAAAATCAACATCGCGATGACGAATCGCGCACCGGATCCACGAAGCGCAGGAGGAAAGTCAGAGAACATCCGAATCCAATCCCGGTGCCTTCGATTCAATTCCGAGAGACCCGGCAAAGGGTAAGGACCCGATGTACACTGGCAGACAAAAACCGGAACCCGTCACCACGCCCCGGATTCCGCGTCCTCCGCTGCCCCCTCGTCGACGCAGTCCTGCCGGAACACTAGGCCCCATGGGCCTGGTGGAATCAACATCCGCGACACAATGCCAAGAAACAGGAGCAGGAAGCGCACGCCGGAGCCACGCAGGAGCCGGAATCAATACCGTGAGCCTGAACCTCGCAGGAGCTGGAATGAAGGCCGCGAACCCGAGCCTAGAAGGAGCCGGAACGAAGAACGCGCCCGGAGCCCTGCAGGAGCCGGAACAACGGAGGCGACCGCCACCAAGAGGAAGGAAGCCACCGAAGCCGGAGTCAGCCACGGGAAGAACGCCGGGAATTTGCGGGTGGAAGCAAAAACTCTTACAGGCCCCCTCGCAGATCTCCTCGCCACCACCCAGTGGAGGCGGAGGCGGAGGCGGAGGCCGGAGATCCGTTCCCGCTCAAAATCACCCGGCGGTGCCCCGCGATGCCCGGGATCGACTCAACGAGTACAGATCCGACTACATCGGCCCAAAGTGCTTTGGCCAGATGATCCGAGAGGAACCAAAGCCAAGAAGCTTGAACCTTAAGCTACCCGGAAACCTGAAGCATTATGATGGCAGCGAGAGGCCGGATACCTGGATTGAGGATTACTACAATGCAGTAACCTTCGCCGGAGGAACCCCGAATATAGCCTGCCGCATGCTCCAGTTGTACCTTATTGGTCCAGCTCGTGTTTGGCTCAGCGACCTCGAGGAGAACACCATCTTTTGCTGGTTTGACCTGAAGAAGGCTTTCGAGAACCACTTCAGGGGCACCTACAAGAGACCGGCCACCACCAGCGACCTTCAAGCTTGCATCCAGAAGAAGGGTGAAACATCCAGAAGTTTCCTCACCCGATGGTTGGCAACCAGAAACGAGTGCGAGAACGTAGATAACCGCACAGCAATGCACGCCTTCATTGGTGGCCTGCAGCGTGGAGGGCTGCTGCGGCACAAGCTTACCTGCCTGGTGAATGCAAACAAATTCACGTTTGATGAGATGATAAACATCGCCAGCGATCACACTGCCGCCGATGACGACGCAGGCGGAGATCTCGCAGCTACAGCCATACCCCTGCACCAACAGAAGAAAAACCGTGACAATGGCGTCAGCAACAGCAACAAGCGGAAGAACCCCCCTGAAGACCAGAAAGGCGGAGGATCCGACATGGTAGCCATGACGTTCCAACGCGGAGGTCCAGGAGGCGGAAGAGGCCGCGGACGTGGAGGCGGAGCAGGCAGGGGCCAGCAGCGCGCTGACGAGGTCACCGCAGCCGGATCCCGCGCCCCCAAACATATGAAGAATACAGGGATATGCCGTGCCTGGCTCATCTAGATCCGGCTACGGGCAAATCCACTCACACCAATCGCAACTGCAAGTGGGTCAACGATCTGAAGAACGACCCGGAGGCAGGATACAAGCGAGCCCGGAAGCACCGCCCACGCGGCAAAGGAGGCAAGGGCAAGAACAAGGACAAAGAAGAGGACAGTTCCGAGGCAATGGACGAAGATGACGCTCGTCGGATCCCAAAGAGGGTACCGCAGCTAACAAGTCCAACCCCTTTGGCAAAAGAGTGTCGGAGCTTACCACACTTTCCTCGGAACCCCAACAGTCCGTGCAAAAAATCGGCGCTCCGGATCTTGAACGCCACAGTTCCGGCTGTGCCGCAGTATGTCAAGTGGTCGGAGAAAGCCTGTACCTTTGACAGGTCGGATCACCCGGCCGTCATCCCCAAAGAGTGCTACGCTCTGGTTGTAAGTCCCCGCATAGACGGGTATGACTTCTCCAAGTGCCTTATGGATGGCGGAGCTAGCCTGAACATCATGTACCTGGAGACCCTGGAGAAGATGAACCTCACCAAGGAACAGCTCAAGCACAGCACCACTGAATTTCATGGTGTGGTTCCGGGTAAGAAGGCAAACTCCCTGGGCAGCATCAAACTTCCCGTGGCCTTCGGCGATGTTAACAATTACCGCGAAGAGATGATCACGTTTGAAGTGGTGCCCTTCAAAACCTCCTACCATGTAATCTTCGGCAGGCCCACCTACCACAAGTTCCACGCCAGGGCATGCTACATCTACAACAAGCTCAAGATTCCGGGTCCTAACGGTATGATCACCGTGTCCGGAGACTACAAGAAAGCTAGGGACTGCGAGGAGGGCGAAGCCGCCTTTGCAGAATCCGTCATATCTGGAGAGGAGCTGCAAGGCTACAGAGCCGCGGTGGATCCGACTGAGATGCAGACCACCAAGAAGCAGATCTCCGAACAGAAGACCTCGTTCAAGGCCGCGATAGAAACCAAGAAGCATGACCTCGTTGAAGGGGACAACTCCAAGCAGGTTTCAGTCGGAGCCAACATGGACCCCAAATAGGAAAGCGCGCTCGTCGAGTTCCTCCGAGCTAACATGGATATCTTCGCATGGCAACCTTCTGACATGTCCGGAGTACCAAGGGAACTCGCCGAGCACTACCTCAACATAAATCCGGGTGCAAAACCGGTGAAGCAAGCTATGCGACGCTTTGGAGATAAGAAGCGCCGCGCCATAGGAATGGAATTAGCAAAGTTACTAGAGGCAGGTTTTGTAGTAGAAGTTATCCACACTGATTGGGTCGCAAATCCCGTCCTTGTACCCAAAAAGAATTCTGAAATACTAAGAATGTGCATCGATTACTCCGGCTTGAATAAGCATTGTCCGAAGGATCCGTTCCCCTTGCCGCGCATTGACCAAGTCATTGATTCGACGGCAGGGGCGGAACTTCTGTGTTTTCTTGACGCATATTCCGGGTATCATCAGATCCGGATGAAGAAGTCCGACCAAAAGGCGACCTCGTTCATCACACCCTTTGGCACTTACTGCTATGTTACTATGCCTTTTGGCTTGAAAAACGCAGGTGCCACATACCAACGTACGATGCAGCGGTGCCTGAAGGACCAAATTGGCCGACGACATCGCGGTCATGACCCGAAAGGGATCCGACTTGATCAGCGACCTCAAGGAAACCTTCGATAATCTCCGACGGTACAAGATGATGTTAAATCCGCTGAAGTGCGTCTTTGGCGTGCCAGCCGGAAAACTCCTTGGCTTCATTGTTTCCCACAGGGGCATTGAAGTTAACCCGGAAAAAATCAAGGCTATCCTGAACATCAAGAGGCCAACTTGTCTCAAAGATGTGCAACGATTAACTGGTTGCGTTGCAGCAATCAGTAGATTTGTTAGCCGTCTTGGCGAGAAGGCCCTACCTCTATACAAGCTGCTGAAGAAAACAGACAAATTTGTCTGGGATGAGGCAGCAGACGAAGCACTTCAGGAGTTGAAGAACATACTCTCCTCCCCACCTATATTGGCAGCTCCAGCTGAGTCAGAGCCTATGCTCCTCTATATGGCAGCCACCAACAAGGTAATTAGCATAGTAATCGTGGTGGTGCGACAGGAAGAAGGTCACGAGCATGGAGTCCAAAGGCCCGTCTATTACATTAGCGAAGTCTTGACGGAATCCAAACAAAGATACCCTCACTTTCAGAAGCTAGCTTATGGAGTTTTCCTAGGCAGCCGGAAGCTGAGACATTACTTCCAAGAGCACCCATGACAGTTGTGAGCAAGGCTCCACCGGCAACTATCATCAACAACTCCGACGCAACAGGGCGCGTAGCAAAATGGGGCATTGAATTATCTGCCTTTGACATCAACTACGAAGCCCGAACTGCAATCAAGTCTCAAGTTCTAGCGGATTTCATCGCGGATTGGACTGAAGCGCCGGAGGGCACACCTGTGCCGGAACCTGAAGCTTGGGTCATGCACTTTGACGGATCCAAGCAACATCAAGGCTCGGGGGCTGGAGTCACCCTGAAGTCACCTACCGGAGAAGAACTGCAGTACGTCCTGCAGATTCACTTCGAAGCTACAAACAATATGGCGGAATACGAGGCTCTACTACACGGTCTGCGCATCGCTAAGGAAATTGGGATCAAGCACATCATATGCTGTGGAGATTCCGACTTGGTGGCACAACAAGTAGCCGGAACCTGGAACGCCAGAAACTCCGTCATGGCGGCTTACAGAGACGAAGTTGATGAGATCGCCAAGTGCTTCCTCGGATACGAAGTCAAGTACGTCAGGAGAGACGATAACACAGCGGCAGATATGCTGTCCAAGCTCGGATCCGGCAGGAAGCCAATTCCGCCTGGCATTTTCCTTGAGCATCTACGGATACCCTCAGTGAAGGGCGCAAACCCGGAAAATCCTGATCTGGCAGTTTCTCCGGCTAAGGAAGTGATGGCAATCATTCCGGCCTGGACTCAGCCGTTCCTGGATTACCTCATTGATCGAAAGTTGCCGGAGGACGAGGTCCACGCACGACAGATCATCAGACGAGCAAGATCCTACACAATTGTTGATGGACAGCTCTACAAACGAAGTGCAAACGGGGTATTTCTCAAATGCGTCTCTAATCAAGATGGCATTGAAATCCTCCGAGAGATCCACGCAGGGGATTGCGGGCATCATGCCGCCCCCAGGTCCCTCGTTGCAAAAGCTTTTCGGTTAGGATTTTACTGGCTAACAGCTAAAGAAGAGCTGAGAAGCACGTTGAAGGTTGATGGTCGCGAAATGTGATGCAGCAACACCAGGGATTCCGGCGCCAACGCGGAACCTGCACAACACAACCCAAGTACTTTGTCCCAACGAAATTGAGGTTGTCAATCTCACCGGCTTGTGTAACAAAGGATTAAACGTATCGAGTGGAAGATGTTTGCAAAGAAAACAGTAAAACACAATTGCAGATTGTATGCTATGTAAAGAATAGGACCGGGGCCCACAGTTCACTAGAGGTGTCTCTCCCATAAGATAAAAGCATGTTGGGTGAACAAATTACGGTCGGGCAATTGACAAATAGAGAAAGGCATAACAATGCATATACATGATATGATAAATATAGTGAGATTTAATCCGGGCATTACGACAAAGTACATAGACCGCCATCCAACTGCATCTATGCCTAAAAAGTCCACCTTCAGGTTATCATCCGAACCCCATTCGTATTAAGTTGCTAAGCAACAGACAATTGCATTAAGTATGGTGCGTAATGTAATCAACAACTACATCCTTAGACATAGCATCAATGTTTTATTCCTAGTGGCAACAGCACATCACAACCTTAGAACCTACTGTCACGATCCCAGATTCAATGAAGGCATGAACCCACTATCGAGCATAAATACCCCCTCTTGGAGTTAAGAGCAAAAACTTGGCCAGAGCCTCTACTAATAACGGAGAGCATGCAAGATCATAAACAACACATAAACAATAGATTGATAATCACCATAATCATAGTACTCTCTATCCATCGGATCCCGACAAACACAACATATAGTATTACAGATAGATGATCTTGATCATGTTAGGCAGCTCACAAGATCCAACAATGAAGCACAACAAGGAGAAGACGACCATCTAGCTACTGCTATGGACCCATGGTCCAGGGGTGAACTACTCACTCATCACTCCGGAGGCGACCATGGCGGTGTAGAGTCCTCCGGAGATGAATCCCTCTCCGCAGGGTGCCGGAGGCGATCTCCTGAATCCCCCGAGATGGGATTCGCGGCGGCGTCTCTTCTGGAAGGTTCCGTATCGTGGCTCTCGATACTGGGGGTTTCGCGGAGGCTTTAAGTAGGCGGAGGGTCAACGCGAGGGGCCCAGGGGCCGGTGTCGGCGCGGCCAGGGCCCGCGCCGGCCTCCTCTGGCCGCCTCGTGGCCCCACTTCATCTCTTCGGTCTCTGGAAGCTTCGTGCAAAAATAGGACCCTGGCGAAAGTTTCGTCCAATTCCGAGAATATTTCTTTACTAGGATTTCTGAAACCAAAACAGCAGAACAGCAGCTGCTCTTCGGCATCTTGTTAATAGGTTAGTTCCGAAAATGCATAAATATGACATATAATGTGCATAAAACATGTAGGTATCATCAATAAAGTAGCATGGAACATAAGAAATTATCGATACGTTGGAGCAGCATCCCCAAGCTTAGTTCTGCTCGTCCCGAGCAGGTAAAACGATAACAAAGATAATTTCTGAAGTGACATGCCATCATAATCATGATCATACTATTTGTAAACATATGTAATGCAGCGATCAAAGCAAAGGTAATGACATGAGTAAACAACTGAATCATAAAGCAAAGACTTTTCATGAATAGTACTTCAAGACAAGCATCAATAAGTCTTGCATAAGAGTTAACTCATAAAGCAATAAATCAAAGTAAAGGTGTTGAAGCAACACATAGGAAGATTAAGTTTCAGCGGTTGCTTTCAACTTATAACATGTATATCTCATGGATATTGTCAACATAAAGTAATATAACAAGTGCAATATGCAAGTATGTAGGAATCAATGCACAGTTCACACAAGTGTTTGCTTCTTAAGGTGGAAGGAGATAGGTAAACTGACTCAACAATAAAAGTAAAAGAATGGTCCTTCAAAGAGGAAAGCATCGATTGCTGTATTTGTGCTAGAGCTTTTATTTTGAAAACATGAAACAATTTTGTCAACGGTAGTAATAAAGCATATGAGTTATGAAAATTATATCTTACAAGTTGCAAGCCTCATGCATAGTATACTAATAGTGCCCGCACCTCGTCCTACTTAGCTTGGACTACCGGATCTTTGCATGCCATGTTTCAACCAAGTGTCACAAAGGGGTACCTCCATGCCGCCTGTACAAAGGTCTAAGGAGAATGCTCGCATTTTGGATTTCTCGCTTTTGATTATTCTCAACTTAGACATCCATACCGGGACAACATGGACAACAGATAATGGACTCCTCTTAAATGCATAAGCATGTAGCAATGATTATTATTCTCATATGAGATTGAGGATATATGTCCAAACTGAAACTTCCACCATGATTCATGGCTTTAGTTAGCGGCCCAATGTTCTTCTCTAACAATTTTGCATGCTCCAACCACTAAAATGATAGATCCTTCAGACAAGACGGACATGCATAGCAACTCACATGATATTCAACAATAGTTGATGGCGTTCCCCAGAAGCATGGTTATCGCACAACAAGCAACTTAATAAAATATAAAGTGCATAAGTACATATTCAATACTACGATAGTTTTTAAGGCTATTTTGTCCCATGAGCTATATATTGCAAAGGTGAATGATGGAATTTTAAAGGTAGCACTCAAGCAATTTACTTTGGAATGGCGGAGAAATACCATGTAGTAGGTAGGTATGGTGGACACAAATGGCATAGTGGTTGGCTCAAGGATTTTGGATGCATGAGAAGTATTCCCTCTCGATACAAGGTTTAGGCTAGCAAGGTTATTTGAAGCAAACTCAAGGATGAACAGGTGCAGCAAAACTCACATAAAAGACATATTGTAAACATTATAAGACTCTACACCGTCTTCCTTGTTGTTCAAAACTCAATACTAGATATTATCTAGACCTTAGAGAAACCAAATATGCAAATCAAATTTTAGCAAGCTCTATGTATTTCTTCATTAATGGGTGCAAAGCATATGATGCAAGAGCTTAAACATGAGCACAACAATTGCCAAGTATCACATTATCCAAGACATTTTAGAATTACTACATGTAGCATTTTCCAATTCCAACCATATAACAATTTAACGAAGAAGAAACTTCGCCATGAACATTATGAGTAAAGCCTAAGGACACATGTGTCCATATGCAACAGCGGAGCGTGTCTCTCTCCCACAAAGTGAATGCTAGGATCCATCTTATTCAAACAAAAACAAAAACAAAAACAAACCGACGCTCCAAGTAAAGAACACAAGATGTGATTGAATAAAAATATAGTTTCAGGGGAGGAACCTGATGATGTTGTCGATGAAGAAGGGGATGCCTTGGGCATCCCCAAGCTTAGACGCTTGAGTCTTCTTAAAATATGCAGGGGTGAACCACGGGGGCATCCCCAAGCTTAGAGCTTTCACTCCTCTTGATCATAGTATATCATTCTCCTCTCTTGACCCTTGAAAACTTCCTTCACACCAAACTTCAAGCAAACTCATTAGAGGGTTAGTGCATCATTAATAATTCACTCATTCAGAGGTGACACAATCATTATTTTCACTTCTGGACATTGCATAATGCTACTGGACATTAGTGGATCAAAGAAATAAATCCAACATAGCAAAAGAGGCAATGCGAAATAAAAGGCAGAATCTGTCAAAAACAGAACAGTCCGTAAAGACGAATTTAAAGCTGGCACTAGACTTGCTCAAATGGAAAAACTCAAAACTAATGAAAGTTGCGTACATATCTGAGGATCACGCTCGTAAATTGGCAGATTTTTTCGAATTTTCTACAGAGAACTGTGCCCAGATTCGTGACAGACAGCAATGCTGTTTCTGCGCAGCGATCCCAAATATAACATCAACTTTGACATAGAAACTTTACTTGGCACAAAAACATGATAAGGAGAGGTTGCTACAGTAGTAAACAACTTCCAAGACTCAAATATAAAACAAAGTACTGTAGTAAAAACATGGGTTGTCTCCCATAAGCGCTTTTCTTTAACGCCTTTCAGCTAGGCGCAGAAAGTGCAAATCAAGTGTTTTCAAGAGATGAAGCATCAAAAAGCAAGTATGAAACAAATTTAAGCCTAACCCACTTCCTATGAAAAGGAATCTTGTACACAAATAAATTCATGAAGAACAAAGTGACAAGCATAGAAAAGCAACACAAGTGCAATTTCAAGATTCTCAACATAAAGAGGGGAAACTTAATATTATTAAGATGCATATAACCATGTTTCCCTCTCTCATAATAATTTTCAGTAGCATCATGAACAAACTCAACAATATAACTATCACATAAAACATTCTTGTCATGAGCCACATGCATAAAATTATTACTCTCCACATAAGCATAATCAATTTTATTAGTTGTAGTGGGAGCAAATTCAACAAAATAGCTATCATTATTATTCTCATCACCATAATCATCATACATAGGAGGCATATTGTAATCATAATTAATTTTCTCCTCAATAGTAGGTGGACTGAAAATATCATATTCATCATTGCAAGCATCATATATAGGAGGTAAAGTATCATCCAAGTAAATTTTCTCCTCCATGCTTGGGGGACTAAAAATATCACAACCAGCTTCCCCAAGCTTAAATTCTTCCATAGCTTTAGCAATAATGGTGTTCAAAGAGTTCATGCTAATAACATTGCTACAACTATTTTGCAAACAAAGTTCCATGGGTTTTTTAATTTTCTCTTCAAACACATCATGTCCTAATTCAAGATAAAGTTCATAAAGATCTCTAATTTTTTTGTTGTTTTCCATTAAGCCTAACTAGTGAAAATAAAAACAAGTACACTAGACATGATAACAAAATAAATTAAATGCAAGTAACTAATTTTTTGTGTTTTTGATATAGAGAACAAGACAGTAAATAAAGTAAAACTAGCAACTAATTTTTTTGTGTTTTGTTTAGGTGCAGCAAACAAAGTAGTAAATAAAATAAAGCAAGACAAAAACAAAGTAAAGAGATTGAGAAGTGGAGACTCCCCTTGCAGCGTGTCTTGATCTCCCGGCAACGGCGCAGAAAAAGAGCTGTTGCCGTGGGAGGCAATTCTCTGTGGTGTAACTTTTCTTCAGGTCCCCGGCAACGGCGCCAGAAAAAGAGCTTGATGGCGTGTAACTCACACGTTCGTTGGGAACCCCAAGAGGAAGGTATGATGCGCACAGTAGCAAGTTTTCCCTCAGAAAGAAACCAAGGTTTAATCGAACCAGGAGGAGCCAAGAAGCACGTTGAAGGTTGATGGTCGCGAAATGTGATGCGGCGCAACACCAGGGATTCCGGCGCCAACGCGGAACCTGCACAACACAACCCAAGTACTTTGTCCCAACGAAACAGTGAGGTTGTCAATCTCACCGGCTTGCTGTAACAAAGGATTAAACGTATCGAGTGGAAGATGTTTGCAAAGAAAACAGTAAAACACAATTGCAGTAGATTGTATGCTATGTAAAGAATAGGACCGGGGCCCACAGTTCACTAGAGGTGTCTCTCCCATAAGATAAAAGCATGTTGGGTGAACAAATTACAGTCGGGCAATTGACAAATAGAGAAAGGCATACAATGCATATACATGATATGATAAATATAGTGAGATTTAATCCGGGCATTACGACAAAGTACATAGACCGCCATCCAACTGCATCTATGCCTAAAAAGTCCACCTTCAGGTTATCATCCGAACCCCATTCAGTATTAAGTTGCAAACAGACAATTGCATTAAGTATGGTGCGTAATGTAATCAACAACTACATCCTTAGACATAGCATCAATGTTTTATCCCTAGTGGCAACAGCACATCACAACCTTAGAACCTACTGTCACGATCCCAGATTCAATGAAGGCATGAACCCACTATCGAGCATAAATACCCCCTCTTGGAGTTAAGAGCAAAAACTTGGCCAGAGCCTCTACTAATAACGGAGAGCATGCAAGATCATAAACAACACATAAACAATAGATTGATAATCACCATAATCATAGTACTCTCTATCCATCGGATCCCGACAAACACAACATATAGTATTACAGATAGATGATCTTGATCATGTTAGGCAGCTCACAAGATCCAACAATGAAGCACAACAAGGAGAAGACGACCATCTAGCTACTGCTATGGACCCATGGTCCAGGGGTGAACTACTCACTCATCACTCCGGAGGCGACCATGGCGGTGTAGAGTCCTCCGGGAGATGAATCCCCTCCGGGGTGCCGGAGGCGATCTCCTGAATCCCCCGAGATGGGATTCGCGGCGGCGGCGTCTCTGGAAGGTTTTCCGTATCGTGGCTCTCGGTACTGGGGGTTTCGCGACGGAGGCTTTAAGTAGGCGGAGGGTCAACGCGAGGGGCCACACGAGGGGCCCAGGGGGTAGGTCGGCGCGGCAGGGCCTGGGCCGCGCCGGCCTCCCCTCTGGCCGCCTCGTGGCCCCACTTCGTTATCTCTTCGGTCTTCTGGAAGCTTCGTGCAAAAATAGGACCCTGGGCGAAAGTTTCGTCCAATTCCGAGAATATTTCTTTACTAGGATTTCTGAAACCAAAAACAGCAGAAAACAGCAACTGGCTCTTCGGCATCTTGTTAATAGGTTAGTTCCAGAAAATGCATAAATATGACATATAATGTGCATAAAACATGTAGGTATCATCAATAAAGTAGCATGGAACATAAGAAATTATCGATACGTTGGAGACGTATCAGGATTGCGGGCATCATGCCGCCCCCAGGTCCCTCGTTGCAAAAGCTTTTCGGTTAGGATTTTACTGGTTAACAGCTAAAGAAGATGCTGAGAAGCTGGTAAAAACTTGCCGAGGTTGTCAGTACTACGCTACTCAACCAAACGCTCCAGCCCAAGAGCTGAAGACCATACCTATCACCTGGCCGTTTGCGGTCTGGGGGCTTGATATGGTTGGTAAGTTAAAGAAATCATCTCCTGGTGGTCATGAATACCTCCTGGTCGCTATTGACAAGTTCAGTAAGTGGATCGAGGCAAAGCCAGTGAGAAAAGCCGATGGTGCTACGGCACTAAAATTTGTTTGCAGCCTCGTAACGAGATTCGGCATCCCACACAGCATAATCACAGACAATGGCACAAACTTTGCGCAAGGAGAACTCAAGGATTACTGCGATGAAGTTGGGATCCGGCTTGACCTTGCATCTGTGGCTCACCCACAATCCAACGGTCAGGTCGAACGAGCCAATGGCCTTATACTAGCCGGAATCAAACCACGCCTTGAAGAACCGCTGCGCCGCGCAGCCGGAGCTTGGGCTGATGAGTTAGACTCTGTTCTGTGGAGTTTACGAACTACCCCTAACAGGTCAACCGGATTTACTCCGTTCTTCCTGGTATACGGATCCGAAGCTGTGCTCCCCACTGACATCATCCACGATTCACCGCGAGTTTCCGCCTACGATGAAGAAACTGCTGACGAGGCTCGACAGCTATCTGTGGACCTGATCGAAGAAGCTCGGAATTTAGCTGACCAACGCTCCACCATCTACCAGCAGAAGCTCCGACGCTATCACAGCCGTCGAGTTCGGAACCGCTCGTTCATGGTCGGAGACTTAGTCCTCCGCCTTCGCCAGGTGAAAGATCACAAGTTGCAATCTCCATGGGAAGGACCTTTTGTCATCAGCAAAGTGCTACACAACGGATCATACTACCTTGTTGATTTCCGGGAACTAAAGGATAGACCTGATAACTGGTACCGGAAACGTAAACGAGAGGATCCGGATGACATTTACGATGAAACAGATCGTCCCTGGAATATAGCACAGCTACGTCCTTTCCACACTTAGCATTTTACGCATAACATACCTTGTAATATATATGATACATGATCAATGAAATAAAGCTTTTGGTTCATTCTTAGAGTCTTTTACCTCCTTTAATTTTTCATTTCTGGATCGTGTATGTTTTTTCCGACTAAAACCGCAGAGGACGTAAGTTTAAGTTTTCTGGTGGAAGAATTCTCCGTTGCGAACTCATGGATTCCTGGTAGCGACTTCCGGCACCTAGGCTGGGGGCTTGTTTCCGTGGTTATGGACGGACGCCATTGGGCTTCGTCGCCGCAGGAGAGCGTTTCCGGCCAAAGGTCTTCCGGCTCGTGGAAGGTCAAATGAGTAAGCCAGAAAATTAGTAAGCCAGCACTTGCTTTCAACAAACGAAACATGCAAATAATATAATGGATAGCAGGATAAGTTTTTTCCACCCATGCATACGTGTTTCGTCCCTATCTACTTAAGAATTTAAGTTATATTACAAACCCTCGCTGGGGCCAAAATGATGCTTTGTCTTTTCCCGTAGGAATAAAGTTTTTAACCCTCCTTAGCCGGAGAGGTTTCGCCCTTGGGATCTCCTTCTTCTGCGTCCTTGGCCGGAGACGATACATCTTCATCACTCTCTTCATTTTCTTCTGAGGTCGCAGCGCTGTCCTTGGGCTCATCTTGAGTGGCATTCTTGGAGCTTGTCCAGGTGAACTGGCTTCCGGATTCCGCAGGCCGAGCTTGGCGCTCCTTATGAAGCTCAGCTTCAAGAGGTTCGTCAGCAGGAAGAACGACTTTGTCGTAGAATTCATCATGCTGGATCCTGCGCGCAATGCGGGTATCGTAGCCACTGACTGCGTCTAGTAATTTGCCAACATCTGCTTCCGGAGGAAAGTCAGTGGTTACCCAGTCAATATTTAGCTCGGAATTATGTGCTAAGCACATGGCCAAGGACATAGCAGCTGCGCCTCGAGCTGATGATGCCTGCAAGTCCACCACCAGTTCCGGAAGAACAACCATCTTTTTCACAAGTTTGCGCACGTCGCAAGTGCGACTCCTCTTGATGGATAGGTTGTGGCAGATCTTCCGGGAGGCGGAGATGAGGTCTTTACAATCATCACCAGCAAGTGTAAGAAGATCGTCTCGTGGGAACAGATTCCGACGCGTTTCATGGTATCCAAGTGGCTCTGCACGAGACAATCAGATATAAGCAAGCAAATTGAGCACAATGCGTAATTTATACAAGGAAAAAATTCCGGTTTCGTTCCCAGGATGTGTTCGTTGAGCAGGTCCCAATGCTGTTCCGCGGTCTCCATGTATTTCTGGAACCCATTAAGCTCTTTTTGTTGCCTCTTAATGGTCTCGCTGTCAGCTTTTCTTTTCAATTCAAATTCGCCCTTTTCCTTGATAAGCTCGGAGTTTTTCTCGGCCAGATGCTTTTCTGCCTGCTCCCTCTTTTGTTCCGCCTCCGTAAGTTTCGTCTCCAACTCTTGGTACGAGGAGCGCAGGTTCTCAAGTTCAGTGGAGGTCGTGGCAAGGGAAGAGGATGCGCCTACAATTATATAAGTTAAAAACAAATTCATATCCGGAATATGGGTCAATGACACAAAGGCTCGGAAACCCACCTTGGGCATCAACCAGTTGTTGCTTCAGTTCTGCATTTTCATTTTTTAGGGCCCGGATATTTTCCGCCTGACCCAGGGTAATGCGGCGAAGGAAATGTTCTTGTGCAGCTCAAAGTGCAGCGCCTTGTTCTGTAAACAAAGTCGAGCAGGAGTAAAATTTCCGCCTATAGCAGTGGATTCCTTTGAAGCATTACTGCCGGAAACTTTTTCCGCCATAACGCTTGGGGGCTAGTGAGACAATTTGAAACCTCTTTCAGAATTGACCTTTGTCTAAGCATTTAGGCGCTAACTAGTAACTAGTTTCCGCCTACATGCTTGGGGGCTACTGAGGAGTACCTTTTGCTTGCAGAGGAGCTTGTCGAAGAACTGGCCATTCCCTTCTTGAAGTCCTGAATTTCCGATGACATGGCATCAGGTTTTCCCCAGGCATTGTTCAGCATGGCGTTGAGCAAGTCCTGTTCAAGTTCCCACTTCTCCGCTTCAGTAAGTTTGTTGAAAAACTTAGTCGCGTATGCCTTGGGGGTGGAGGTGAGGTCAGCCGGATCTCCAAAATTCTTCGGAAATACGACGACGCCGCATGCACCAGCTTCAGCTTTCTCGGAAGAAGTGACTTCAGCTTCTCCTTGGCCTTGAACTTCTTCGTGGGCAGGGCCTTTGGCTTCGGATCTTCTCCGCCCACCTTTTTGCTGCTAACCGGAATTATTTCCGGTGGAGTGTTTGTGGCAGGTGGGGGAGATTGATCGTCTTGAGGGGGAGATGGCTGGGGAGTAGTGTGGGAGGTGCTTGGCGGAGCTGGAGTGGCGGGCCAATAGCCGGAGACTTTGTCATATATTTTGTGATGGGTTATTGGCTGATGGTCCGGGTGGCGGTGGTACTCGGATTTCTGCAAACAAGTAAAAGGAATCATATAAGTAACAAGTATATCAAAACAAAGATGCACTATACTCGGAGACTTACGGCGCCGGAATGATGGGGCGCGAGCGTTTGCCCGTTGCCGCATTTTCAGGCTCACGCTCCGCTTCTTCGAGTTCACGGAGGTGGTTTCACGGTCTTGGGCTTGGCGGAGGCCTCGCCGCTAGCTCCGGCTTCAGAGCCGGAAGCTTTGGCGCGGGGACGTTTTGAAGGTCGAGGGGCTGCCTTGCGAGGTGCTTGCTGATACGTCCAAAACGTATCTACTTTCCCGAACACTTTTGCTATTGTTTTGCCTCTAATTTGTGTATTTTGGATACAACTAACACGGACTAACGCTGTTTTCAGCAGAACTGCTCTGGTATCTCGTTTTTGTGCAGAAATCCAACTTTCGGGAAAATCCTCGGAATTTATGCAGAAGGCCCTATTTTACCAGAATATTGACGGAGCCAGAAGGGCAAGAGAGGTGGAGGCCCGAGGGCCCCACACCATATGGCGGCGCGGCCCAGGGGGGGCCCGCGCGGCCATGTGGTGTGGCCCCCTCGGCCGGCCTCCGACGCCCCCCTTCGGACTACTTATTGGTTTCGACCTGAAAACGCACGGGGAGAAGTCGAAGTCGCCAGAAACCCTCCAGAGAGCCGCCACATCGCGAAACTCCGTCGCGGGAGCCAGAAGTCTCCGTTCTGGCACTCCGCCGGGACGGGGAATTGGAGGAGATCTTCACCGCCATCACCGCCAACGCCTCTCCATCGACCAGCCATGTTTCCCCATCCATGTGTGAGTAATTCCCCCGCTGTAGGCTGATGACCCACAAGTATAGGGGGTGTATCGTAGTATCTTCGATAAGTAAGAATGTCGATCCCAACGAGGAGCAGAAGGTGTTGGCAGCAGTTTCGATGAAGGATTCACTGTAAATGCTCACAAACAAGTATTCAAGGGGTTTTGATGTAACAGATGAATAAAGTACGAGTAAGTAAAATGCGAGAGAAATAATTGCAGCAAGTGGCCCAATCCTTTTTAGCACAAAGGACAAGCCGGTTTGTTTACTTATAATGACCAAACGTTCTTGAGGACACACGGGGATTTTAGTCTAGTGCTTTCGCTTCATGTGGCTTAATAATCTTCATTGTTTTGATAAGTGTTGTGTGGGTGAACCTATGCTAATGCACCGCCCTTCCTAGGACTAATACATACTTGTGATTATACCCCTTGCAAGCATCCGCAACTACAAGAAAGTAATTAAGATAAATCTAACCACAGCCTTAAACTCTGAGATCCTGCGATCCCTCCTGCATCGATATACTAACGGGGGCTTAGGTTTCTGTCACTCCGGCAACCCCGCAATTAGCAACCGAATACAAGATGCACTCCCCTAGGCCCATAAATGGTGAAGTGTCGTGTAGTCGACGTTCACACGACACCACTAGAAGAATGACACCACAACTTAAATATCATAACATTGAATATTACTCAACCATAATTCACTACTAGCATTTAGACTTCACCCATGTCCTCAAGAACTAAACGAACTACTCACGAGACATCATATGGAATACAATCAGAGGTGATATGATGATGAATAACAATCTGAACATAAACCTTGGTTCAATGGTTTCACTCAATAGCATCTATAACAAGTAGAGAATAATGCCGGGAGAGTTTCCCCTATCATACAATCAAGATTTAACCCGAATTGTTACAGCGGTGACGAGGTGCAGCGGTGGTGATGGCGGTGTAGATGGTGGAGATGATGATGATGATGATGGAGATGATGTCCCGCTCGATGACGATGGCGATGGCGTCGATTTCCCCCTCCGGGAGGGAATTTCCCCGGCGGATTCCTGCCCGCCGGAGAGCTCTTTTCTCTCTGGTGTTCTCCGCCCCGCAGAGGCGGCTGTAACCCTTCGTGAGGTCCTCTCTGTGGCTTAGGTTTTCGGGACGAAGGAGTACGCGAAGAAAAGGAGGCGAAAGGGGTCGTGGGCCCCCCACCACAGGTGGCGCGGCCAGGCCCTGGGCCGCGCCGCCCTAGGGTCTGGGCCCACCTTGGCTCCTCTCTGCTCCCCCTTCCGGCTCCCTCCGTCATCTGGAAAAATAGGAATTTACGTGAAATTTCCTTCCACAGTTGATCTTCCGAAATATTGCGTTCTGACGGTGCTTTTTCCAGCAGAATCCTGGCTCCGGTGCTTGATCCTCCAATGATGATGAAACATGCAAAATAGATGAAATAACATAAGTATTGTGTCCCAATATGAAATATATCAATGAATAACAGCAAATTATGATACAAAATAGTGATGCAAATTGGACGTATCAACTCCCCCCAAGCTTAGACCTCGCTTGTCCCCAAGCGAAACTGAGCTCGATAAACAAGACCACATGTTTATGGAGTGAAGAGTCGATAAATAAAATACGGACAAGAAGCATCATATTCATTCACACAAGACATTCTAGTAAACAACTTCCTCATATAACTCATCTCGAAATAAGTAAAGAGAAATCACAAGTAAAGGTGCATAAGAAATCATAATTGGTGATGGCAAACTTTGTTCTTGGTCAGAGAACTACTAACGGATTGTACTTCTAAGCAAAGCTTTCATATTAGATTTTATAGCTGAGCCTTCATATTTAAGCATAACAATCTCCTCATAATCATTGATAACTTCAAAGTCATATTCATTCAGATAAAATTGGTACTAAACAAGAAAGTATAAAGGACATGATTAACTGAATCATAGCATAAATGATTGGTTCACAACAACTCAATTGCTTGCTTGAGATAGAGAGAAATAGGTTTACTGACTCAACATAAAAGTAAAAGATAGGCCCTTCGCAGAGGGAAGCAGGGATTAAATCATGTGCTAGAGCTTTTCAAGTTTTGAAATCATATAAAGAGCATAAAAGTAAGATTTTGAGCGGTGTTTGTTGTTGTCAACGAATGGTAGCGGGCACTCTAACCCCCTTGCCAAACGAACCTTTCAAGAGCGGCTCCCATGAGGGACGGCATCTCTACCAGCAAGGTAGATCATCCCCCTTCTCTTTTGTTTACACATGTATTTTAGTTTTATTAAGGATGACACTCCCCCAACCTTGGCTTTCTCAATCCATGGCTAACCGAATCCTCGGGTGCCTTCCAACATTCACATACCATGGAGGAGTGTCTATTGCAAAATTAAGTTGCTTACTGATAAATCAGAGCAAAACATGTGAAGAGAATTATTAATGAAAGTTATTAATTGGGGCTGGGAACCCCGTTGCCAGCTCTTATTGCAAAGTTATTGGATAAGCGGATGTGCCACTAGTCCATTGGTGAAAGTCCACCCAACAAGATTGAAAGATAAAACACCACATACTTCCTCATGAGCTATAAAACATTGACACAAATAAGGAGTAGTAATTTGAATAATTTAAAGGTAGCACATGAAGTATTTACTTGGAATGGCAGAAAATACCATGTAGTAGGTAGGTATGGTGGACACAAATGGCATAGGTTTGGTCTAAGGTTATGGATGTATGAGAAGCATTCCCTCTCGATACAGGTCTTTGGCTAGCAAGGTTTGATAGCAAGCATAAAGGTTGAGGGAAACAAACAAATATACATATGATAGAAACAATCATGCATCTTTCTCATAAGCACAAACAATTTTAACTTCAGAATACTAAGCATAGAGATAATAGAGTAGTATATCTAAGTGTATTTCTCTCTTTAAACATCAAGGTGTTGTTGCTATTGACCAATGCTAAGTTTGCCAAAACCAAATAGATTTACTTAATGCTCCCAAAGTGATATCAATACTCATGTCAAGAGTAATCATATAATGGAGATTGCAAACTAAAATAAGGTGTGCAAAAAGTAAATGATAAGACTTCTCATTAATATTCCATAACGATAACTCACACCAACGGATACATAGATAACTAACTAAGAGAGATACTTCCACATTGCATACTATTCCATATGATAACTTCCCTACTCATGATATGACACTACTTGATAGTAAAAGATAAAGGTGGTGATGATGTGATACCGCGGCACTCCCCCAAGCTTGGAACAAACCAAGGGGATGCCAATACCGATGATGAATTACTCCTTCGGTGATGATGGTGATGGATTCTTCTCGACAAGCTTCTTAACCAGCTCCTTTAAATCTTCAATCTCATAGGTGAGGTTGCGAATCATCTCCGAGTTGTGCTCAACGCGGCTCATAATCATGTCCGGTGGTGAATTCCAACTCTTAGAGTTGTTTCCCCATCCTTCAGCTTCAGATTTCATCTCTCCTGCAATGTCAGAACGATCTATATCCCAATTACTTGGCAACACTACCTTGGGGGTCCTTTCAGTTTGACGATCATAGATTAGATTGCGGTAAGGGTTGTAATGGCTCGGAGAAGATGTCCTTGGAGCCAAGTAATGACGTGGAACCGCTCCTCCGGTAGCGATTCGTGCACTCCTCTTGATGTTGGATGGATTTGATATCACGCCAATACTTGCAACGGTGGCTTGCTGGTGTTCCTGCGGAGCTTCCTCCACTTCTTCCTCATCCTCTCTTGCATCTTCTTTCTTCAGCTCCGGGTCTTGAATATTTTCCTTCAAAGGTTCCTTGTCCTTGTTGTTGGAGGCCATGGTGCTTCTAGATCAAAACAAATCTGGCAGAAAACAGCTCGAAACAAAACACGACGAGAAAACGATATTACGGACCTCCAGGGGTCCGGGGGATTATATAGCAAATATTTTTACGACAAAAGGAAGGTTCCAGGCCGAAAACGAGTGGAAACGGGACGCCGAGGTGCCGTCACCATAGGTCGGCGCGGCCAGGGTGGGGCCCGCGCCGGCCTGTGGTGACGGGCCCTCGCGCGTCTTTTCCACTCCGTTTCGATTCCGTAATTTTTCATATTTTCCAAAAACAGCAGAAATAATGTTCGGAAAGGTAAACGCGGACTTTTTATTACCTATACTGTTACCTATTCAAAGTCCAGTTCTGGCGGACTGTCAATTTGTCCTTTGATGAAAGCCTCCGGTGTTTCCACTTGAATAATATCAACATCAACATTATAAGAATCACCCGAGATATAATGCTTGAGTCTTTGTCCATTCACCACTTGTGTGGCATTGCCTTGGAGAGAGCTAATTTTAATTGCTCCTGAACGATACACCTCCTCAACAACATATGGTCCTTCCCACTTCGAGAGTAATTTCCCTGCAAAGAATCTGAGACGAGACCGATACAATAGAACTTTATCTCCAACATTAAATTCTCTTTTAATGATCCTTCTATCATGCCACTTCTTAACTTTTTCTTTAAAGAGTTTAGCATTTTCATAAGCTTCACTTCTCCATTCATCTAGAGAACTTAATTGCAACAACCTCTTATTACCGGCTAATTTAGGATCTTTATTTAGTTCTCTAACAGCCCAATAAGCTTTGTGCTCTAGTTCTAAAGGTAAATGACAAGCTTTTCCATAAACCATTTTATAAGGTGACATTCCCATAGGATTTTTATAAGCAGTTCTATAAGCCCATAGTGCTTCTTTCAATTTGCTAGCCCAATTCTTTCTAGATTTATTAACAGTCTTACCCAAGATAGCTTTAATCTCTCTATTTGATAATTCTACTTGACCACTAGTTTGAGGGTGATAAGCAGAAGCAATTCTATGATTAATACCATACTTAGCAAGAGTTTTTCTAAAACCTCCATGAATAAAATGAGAACCTCCATCAGTCATAATATATCTAGGTACTCCAAATCTAGGAAATATAACATCTACAAGCATTTTTATAGAGGTCTCACCATCAGCACTTTTTGTAGGTATAGCTTCTACCCATTTAGTAACATAATCAACATCGACAAGTATATGAGTGTTACCTTCTGAAGAAGGGAAAGGACCCATGAAGTCGAATCCCCAACAATCGAATGGTTCAATAACAAGAGTATAATTCATAGGCATTTCATTGCGTCTAGAGATATTACCAACTCTTTGACATTCATCACAAGATAAAATAAATTTCCTTGCATCTTTGAAGAGTGTTGGCCAATAAAAACCTGATTGTAGAACCTTTTGCGCGGTTCTATCTCCAGCGTGATGTCCTCCATAAACACTACCATGACATTTACTCAATATTTCCTGTTGTTCATATTCAGGAACACATCTTCGCATAATACCATCTACTCCTTCTTTATATAAGTGTGGGTCATCCCAAAAATAATGCCTCAAGTCATAAAAGAATTTCCTCCTTTGCTGAGCTGAAAAGGTTGGAGGCAAATACTTCGAAACAATAAAGTTAGCATAATCTGCATACCAAGGGCTCTCTCGCGAGCTCACCTTTATTACAGCCAATTGTTCATTTGGAAAACTATCATTAACAGGAACAGGATCATAAGCAATATTTTCCAATCTAGACAAATTATCAGCAACAGGATTATCAGCACCTTTCCTATCTATAATATGTAAATCAAATTCTTGCAACAGAAGTACCCATCTAATAAGCCTTGGCTTAGCATCTTTCTTTGTCATAAGGTATCTAATTGCAGCATGATCAGTATGAATTGTAACTTTCGAATCAACAATATAGGGTCTAAACTTATCACAAGCAAAGACTACAGCTAACAATTCCTTTTCAGTTGTAGCATAATTTCTTTGAGCAGCATCAAGAGTCTTACTAGCATAATGAATAACATTTAATTTCTTATCTACCCGCTGTCCAAGAACAGCGCCTACAGCAAAATCACTAGCATCACACATAATTTCAAAAGGCAAATTCCAATCAGGAGGTTCAACTACAGGAGCAGTTGTTAAGGCTTTCTTTAGAGTTTCAAAAGCTTCCTTACAATCATCATCAAAAACAAAAGGTACATCTTTTTGAAGAAGATTAGTAAGAGGCTTTGAAATTTTAGAGAAATCTTTAATAAATCTCCTATAAAACCCAGCATGACCAAGAACACTACGAATACCTTTAACATCCCTCGGATAGGGCATCTTCTCAATTGCTTCAACTTTAGCTCTATCAACTTCAATACCTCTCTCGGAAATTTTATGTCCCAATACAATTCCTTCATTAACCATAAAGTGGCATTTCTCCCAATTAAGAACAAGGTTAGTTTCTTCACATCTCTGCAAAACTTTATCGAGGTTTCGCAAGCAATTATCAAAAGAATTCCCATAGACAGAAAAATCATCCATGAACACCTCTACAATACTTTCACAAAAACCATGAAAAATAGCAGACATGCATCTTTGAAAAGTAGCAGGAGCATTACATAAACCAAAAGGCATACGCCTATAAGCATAAGTTCCATAAGGACAAGTAAACGTGGTTTTCTCTTGATCTTTAGCTTTAACAGCAATTTGTGAAAACCCAGAATAACCATCAAGAAAGCAAAAATGAGTATTTTTAGATAACCTTTCTAGCATTTGATCAATAAAGGGTAAAGGGTAATGATCTTTCTTAGTAACTTTATTAACTTTTCGAAAATCAATGCACATTCTATAACCTACAACTATTCTTTGAGGAATAAGCTCATCATTATCATTAGGCACAACAGTCATTCCTCCTTTCTTAGGAACACAATGCACAGGACTAACCCATCTACTATCAGCAATAGGATATATAATACCAGCTTCAAGAAGTTTTAATACCTCATTCCTTACCACCTCTTTCATCTTCGGAATTAGACGACGTTGATGTTCAACAACAGGCTTTGCATCTTCTTCCATATTAATAGCATGTTGGCAAATAGAAGGAGAAATCCCTTTCAAATCATCAAGAGTATAGCCAATAGCTCCTCGGTGTTTCTTCAATATTTCCAATAACCTTTCTTCCTCAATCTCTGAAAGCTTAGAACTAATAATAACAGGATATATTTTCTTATCATCAATATGAGCATATTTAAGATTATCAGGTAAAGGCTTTAGATCAAAAACAGGATCTTCCTTTGGTGGCGGTGTTGTACCCAAATCTTCCACCGGTAAATCATGCTTGAGAATAGGTTGGCGAAGAAAAATTTCCTCAAGCTCATCTCTTTCTTTCCTAAAAGCTTCACTTTCACTATTCTCCAAATGTTGCTGCAAAGGATTATTAGGAACAAGAACAATAGATGCACACTGCTCCATTTTAAAATCATTACTAGGCAAGTCAGCTTTATAAGGAGTTTTGGTAAATTTAGAAAAGTTAAATTCATAAGGTTCACCAGCAAATCTAGTCAAAATTTTCTCTTTCTTACAATCTATAATAGCTCCACAAGTATTTAGAAAAGGTCTACCAAAAATGATAGGACAATGATCACTAGCAGCAGAACCAAGTACCAAAAAGTCAGCAGGATATTTAATCTTACCGCATAGAACTTCCACATCTCGAACAATACCAATTGGAGAAATAGTTTCTCTATTAGCCAGATGAATAACCACATCAATATCTTCAAGTTCACAAGAACCAATTTCGTGCATAATCTCCGTGTAAAGCTCATAAGGAATAGCACTAACACTTGCACCAATATCACATAAACCATAATAGCAATGATCACCAATTCTAACAGATAGCATAGGAACACTAACTTGTTTGGATTTATTAGGATGTGAAACAATATTAGAAGCATCTTCACAGAAAATAATATGACCATCCTCCACATTTTCAGTCACAAGATCTTTAACTATTGCAACAGCAGGTTCAATTTTAATTTGTTCTTCAGGTTCTTTAGGTTTCTTTTCACTTTTATTAACCGCACTAGATATGACAGAGTACTCCTTCATTTTAGCAGGGAAAGGAGTTTTTTCAATATAAGCTTCAGGAATAACATTATCAACAGTTTCAATCACTACACATTTGTTTACAGATGAATCAACTTTATCTTTATACGGTTCATGATACTTATCAAAATTCTTCTTAGGCAATTCATAATGAGAGGCAAAAGCTTTATAAAGATTTGCAACAACTTGGGAATCAAGACCATATGTAGCACTCATATTACGAAATTTATCAGTATCCATAAAAGCTTCAATGCATTTATAATCATAAATTATACCTGATTCTCTATCTTTGTCGTTCTCCCATCCTTCAGTATTTTCTTGGATCCGATCAAGAAGGTCTCTTTTAAACTCTTCATTCTTGCGTGTAAATGATCCAGAACAAGAAGTATCCAGCAAGGTCTTGTCTTGAAAAGAAAGTCTTGCATAGAAATTATCAATAATAACATTACCAGGAAGCTCATGAATGGGGCATTTGAGCATTAAAGACTTCAATCTCCCCCAAGCTTGGGCAATACTCTCTCCATCATGAGGCCAGAAATTATATATGCGGTTCCGATCTTTGTGAATTTCACTTGGAGGATAAAATTTGGAATAAAATAAAGGCACAATGTCCTCCCAATCAATAGAATCACCATTCTTCAGCAATTTATACCAGTGCGCCGCTTTACCAGACAGCGATATAGTGAATAGTTTCTTCCTAACTTCATTCATAGAAATACCTGCACATTTGAATAACCCGCATAATTCATGCAAAAACAATAAATGATCACCAGGATGGACAGTTCCATCCCCTTCATAGCGGTTATCCATAACACGTTCAATAATTTTCATAGGTATTTTATATGGTACTACTTCCTCACCTGGCGCTTCATCCACTACCGTTGCAGTAGTAGTAGATTTCCCAAATAGAAATTGAAGAGAAGATCTCTCCATAATGATTTATAGCAGCAGGCAGAAATAAAATCAGCACAAACAGTAAAGGTTTTCCTTACCAATTCCGCTTACCAATAGCGCTTCACTCCCCGGCAACGGCGCCAGAAAATAGTCTTGATGACCCACAAGTATAGGGGGTGTATCGTAGTATCTTCGATAAGTAAGAATGTCGATCCCAACGAGGAGCAGAAGGTGTTGGCAGCAGTTTCGATGAAGGATTCACTGTAAATGCTCACAAACAAGTATTCAAGGGGTTTTGATGTAACAGATGAATAAAGTACGAGTAAGTAAAATGCGAGAGAAATAATTGCAGCAAGTGGCCCAATCCTTTTTAGCACAAAGGATAAGCCGATTTGTTTACTTATAATGACCAAACGTTCTTGAGGACACACGGGGATTTTAGTCTAGTGCTTTCGCTTCATGTGGCTTAATAATCTTCATTGTTTTGATAAGTGTTGTGTGGGTGAACCTATGCTAATGCACCGCCCTTCCTAGGACTAATACATACTTGTGATTATACCCCTTGCAAGCATCCGCAACTACAAGAAAGTAATTAAGATAAATCTAACCACAGCCTTAAACTCTGAGATCCTGCGATCCCTCCTGCATCGATATACTAACGGGGGCTTAGGTTTCTGTCACTCCGGCAACCCCGCAATTAGCAACCGAATACAAGATGCACTCCCCTAGGCCCATAAATGGTGAAGTGTCGTGTAGTCGACGTTCACACGACACCACTAGAAGAATGACACCACAACTTAAATATCATAACATTGAATATTACTCAACCATAATTCACTACTAGCATTTAGACTTCACCCATGTCCTCAAGAACTAAACGAACTACTCACGAGACATCATATGGAATACAATCAGAGGTGATATGATGATGAATAACAATCTGAACATAAACCTTGGTTCAATGGTTTCACTCAATAGCATCTATAACAAGTAGAGAATAATGCCGGGAGAGTTTCCCCTATCATACAATCAAGATTTAACCCGAATTGTTACAGCGGTGACGAGGTGCAGCGGTGGTGATGGCGGTGTAGATGGTGGAGATGATGATGATGATGATGGAGATGATGTCCCGCTCGATGACGATGGCGATGGCGTCGATTTCCCCCTCCGGGAGGGAATTTCCCCGGCGGATTCCTGCCCGCCGGAGAGCTCTTTTCTCTCTGGTGTTCTCCGCCCCGCAGAGGCGGCTGTAACCCTTCGTGAGGTCCTCTCTGTGGCTTAGGTTTTCGGGACGAAGGAGTACGCGAAGAAAAGGAGGCGAAAGGGGTCGTGGGCCCCCCACCACAGGGTGGCGCGGCCAGGCCATGGGCCGCGCCGCCCTAGGGTCTGGGCCCACCTTGGCTCCTCTCTCTCCCCTTCTGGCTCCCTCCGTCATCTGGAAAAATAGGAATTTACGTGAAATTTCCTTCCACAGTTGATCTTCCGAAATATTGCGTTCTGACGGTGCTTTTTCCAGCAGAATCCTGGCTCCGGTGCTTGATCCTCCAATGATGATGAAACATGCAAAATAGATGAAATAACATAAGTATTGTGTCCCAATATGAAATATATCAATGAATAACAGCAAATTATGATACAAAATAGTGATGCAAATTGGACGTATCAAGGGGATGGTAGGGATTGGATGAGATTGGTCATGTAATAGTCATAAGATTGTTAGGGCATAGTGCCTAGTATCCGTAGATGTCACTTTTATGATATTGTTGCAACTTGTTATGCTTAATGCTTGTCACTAGGGCCCGAGTGCCATGATCTCAGATCTGAACATGTTATTGATTCATGAAGATATTCGTTGTTTATGATCTTACCTGCAAGTTGTATACACATGTCGCTGTCCGGAACCAATGGCCCCGAAGTGACAGAAATCGGGACAACCGGAGGGGATGGTAGTGATGTGAGGATCACATGTGTTCACGGAGTGTTAATGCTTTGCTCCGGTACTCTATTAAAAGGAGTACCTTAATTTCCAGTAGTTTCCCTAGAGGCCCGGCTGCCACCGGCTGGTAGGACAAAAGATGTTGTGCAAGTTTCTCATTGCGAGCACGTACGACTAAATATGGAACACATGCCTATTGATTGATTAGTACTTGGATACCGTTTTATTATTATCTGCAAATGCCCTGCTTTGATTGTTACATGAGTTTCTCTCATCCATGCAACGCCCGTTAAATCCGTCCCTGTGCCTACAGTATTTTAATCGCTGTTTACTATAATCACTACTGCTGTCTTTATTTCATCGCTGCTGTTATTTCACTATTCCTACTGCCATAAAATTGTTACTACTGATAAACTCTTGCGAGCAAGTCTGTTTCCAGGTGCAGCTGAATTGACAACTCTGCTGTTAAGGCTTACAAGTATTCTTTGTCTCCCCTTGTGTCGAATCAATAAATTGGGTAATACTTCCCTCGAAGACTGTTGCGATCCCCTATACTTGTGGGTCATCAAGACTATTTTCTGGCGCCGTTGCCGGGGAGCATAGCTTTATTTGGAAGTTCACTTGGATTGATATTGTTCGCTGCAAATTCTCCATCATGGGTAAACCTCGCGATACTAAGATCGCCATATTACCATCCACTACAAGAAAAGGTACAACTCTTAGTACCTCTGCTGCTCTTGATTCACCATCTGTGATAAGTAAACTTGTTTCACCACCACAAACTTCAAATGCTGGTACTTCTGCTGAATCTGAAATTTCTTCTCATAATTGTGATGATGCTTCTGCTGTGCTTGATAATGATGGTTCGTTAGGATCTTTTCTAGATGCTACAATTGCTAAGTCTAGACAAATTGAAAATACTGAAACTCCTAATGAAAATGCTGCTACACCTGTTAATTCACCTGAGTCTGTTGAATATTCTAGTGATGATCTTGATGAAGATTATGTAGAGCTTGATGATGATTTTATTGAAAAATGCAATGCTACTACTGATGCAAGAAAAATTAAAAAGTTGCTTGCAGAACATGCTGTTAAATATAAACCATCTCCTGATCCTAAATTTGCCACATCTCCTATAAACATTAGGGATAAAGATTATGATTTTTCTCTTGATCTATCTCATATAGCTATTGTTGAGAAAACACCCTTTTGTGGTACTGAAAAAGAAAGTGCTGTTGAACACATGACTGAGTTATCTACTCTTAGTGGCGTGTTTTCTGATGATGTCAAGATGCGTACTTATTTTGTCGCTAAATTTTTCCTTTCTCATTAAAGGATGATGCTAAAACTTGGTATAATAATTTGCCTCCTGGTTCTATTAAAAGTCCAATTGACTTGCGTGATGTTTTCTTTCGAAAATACTTTCCTGCTAGTGCTCAACATGCTGCTTTGCAGAGAATTTATAATTTTGACCAGGAAGATGGAGAGAAATTGCCTGAGGCTTGGGCGAGATTTTGTTCTCTTATTAGAGCTCAGCCTGACCATGATTTGGAAAAGCATGATTTACTTGATATATTTTATAGTGGACTAACCATTGAGTCTAGGGCATACCTGGATAGTTGTGCTGGTTGTGTTTTCAGGAAAAGAACTCCAGACGACGCTGAAGAATTATTGGCTAAAATAGGCCGGAATCATGATGATTGGTCTACACCTGAACCAACCCCGACACCGATAGTGAAGAAGAGGGGTATGATTAAATTAAATGATGAAGATATGAGGGAAGCCAAGAAGTCTCTTAAAGAGAAGGGTATTAAACCTGAAGATGTGAAGAATTTACCTCCTATAGAAGATTTATGTGAGATAACTCCCCCTTCATCCATGATTGAGGTACACTCTCTTCAACGCTTTACTAGGGAAGATATTCCGTATTCAAAACCTCCTGCTCAATGCTTAGATGAATTTGATAATTATATTGTTAAGCAAGAAAATTTTAATATGAGAGTAGAGAATCATTTAATGGAAAATTCCCGAGCTATTAGTGAATTGCATGGTATTGTGGAGAGAACCTCCAATGATGTTAAGATACTTGTTAAACATTTTCAAATGGTTCAAACTCAAATTGATCAACTTACTAAAGTGCAAAATGACTTGTTGGGAAATAATTCTAAAGAAAAACATGCTTATGAAGTAACAACTAGAGGTGGTGTTTCTACCCAGGATCCTCTATATCCTGAAGGGCATCCCAAAAGAGTTGAACAAGATTCTCAACTAATTAAAACTAGTGCTCCATCTAAGAAAAAGAAAAAGAAACATAAGAATGTTGTAGAATCCTCTGAACCTGTTAATGATCCTAATAGTATTTCTATTTCTGATGCTGAAACTGAAAGTGGTAATGAACATGAGGAAGATAATGATAAGAATGATACTCCTGATAAAGAAGAAATTGAAAAAGAACCTGAAAAGCATGCTAAAAATAAAAAGTACACTAAAGAAGATTTTATTACTGAGAAACATGGTAATGAAAGAGAACCTTGGGTTCAAAAGCAAATGCCTTTTCCTGCTAAGAAACTAAAATCAAAGGAGGAGGAACATTATAATAAATTTTGTGATTGGATGAAACCTTTATTTCTGCAAATCCCTTTGACTGATGCTATTAAATTGCCTCCTTATTCAAAGTATATGAAAGATATTGTTACTAACAAAAGGAAAATCCCCAATGAGGAAATTTCCACTATGCTCGCTAATTACTCCTTCAATGGTAAGATTCCAAAGAAGTTGGGCGATCCAGGTATACCTACTATTCCTTGTTCCATCAAGAATAATTATGTTAGAACTGCTCTATGTGATTTGGGAGCAGGTGTTAGTGTAATGCCTTTTTCTCTTTATAAGAGACTTGATTTAGATAAATTGATACCAACTGATATATCTTTGCAAATGGCTGATAAATCTACTGCTATTCCTGTTGGTTTATGTGAAAATGTTCCTGTTCAAGTTACTCAGCATTGCTTGATATTAACTGATTTTGTTGTGTTGGAAATGCCTGAAGATGATAATATGTCCATTATTCTTGGAAGACCCTTTCTTAATACTGCAGGGGCTGTTATTGATTGCAATAAAGGCATGGTTACTTTCAATGTTGATGATAAGGAACACACTGTCTATTTTCCCAAGAGGATTGATAAAGTATGTGGAGTCAATACAATTTTTAATGTGAAAACTATCAAAGTGGGATCCATTGATTGTCCTATATATGAGCCTAAAGAGGAATATCAAACTCTTGTGATTGGATCCATATCAATTCAATATAAGGTAACATGATTGATTTGAGGTTTATTTCTTCTTATGTCATATAAAATTTATTTGGTAGCAAGACTTGATCAACCTTGTTAACAAGTATATTTTATTGCATAAGAGAGCTAAACAACATTTCTTTCTTTCTTTCTCCCTCCACTTATTTTACTTGCTGTAGCACTTTTTGTTTTGCAATATGCTTTAGCTATTTAAGATTTTAGAAATCATTTTCCTGCGCAGTAATCATTAATTTAATACCCAGAAATGTGCATTTTTCGAAGTTCTCTAAAAATTACAAAAATTACACCGTTGGTCCTATTTTTCGACGAGGCACCTGGGAGCACCAGAGGATGACCTGTGGGGCACCAGGAGGTGCCACACCATAGGCCGGCGCGGCCAGCAAGGGGGCCGCGCCACCTTGTGGTGTGGGCCCCTCCTTGCCCCACTACATCATCTCTTCCTCCCAGCATCTTCTCTCTCCCGAAAAAACTCGTACCAAGTTTCTCTCACTCGTGTTTCTGCTCAAGAACTCGCGATTTTTCGATCTCCTTGCTCAGCCCAGATTTCTGTTTGAAATTTGGCACATTTACTCCTTGGTATGTGACTCCTTTGATTGTCCAATTAGAATTTCATTTGGTTGAGTATATCTTGAATATTTTGCTGCTGTAGATAACATGTTTAGTGAGCTTGCATGCTTGTTCTAAGTGGAAGAAATTAGTTTTGATGCATGTTTAGTACTCTAGCAAGTTCCTATAGTAGTTCCCTTCAATTACATACCTTGAAATCAAATTTTATAATGATTGTTGAAAATTTCAGAAGGGGAAGATGAAGAAATTCAAATTTGGAGAATTGTTCAAGAAAGCAACAACCAGCACCGGTAGGCCCTCGAGGGCGTCTACTCAGATTAGGCGATCCTACAATGAGGATGTCATCGCGCCTAGCTTCGCGCCCGAGGAGGACAATGGGGCTCCTAATGCTTCATCCTTCCCATGTTATGATTTTCTGACAAATGCAGGGATATTGGATGATTTCTTCACCCTTGTCAATAGGGCGGGCTTAGCCACCTACGTGGGAGATGAAAGGGGACAATACTACAGGCTCACCAAAGTTTTCGTTGAGAGCTTCAAGTTCCACAACACGGAATATGAGCCGACAGTTGCATTCAAGATCTATGATATTCCTGTTACCATGAAATTGGAAGAATTTTGTCGTGCATTGGGTATTGCCCCTGTAGGTACAGCAAGGAGGATTGATGACAACCCCCGGGACTTGTTGGAGCTCTACCGAGGGATCACCGGGGATGATTGCCGCACCATCCAGCGAGGGAAGATAAGAAACATTCAACTCCCCGCTATTAAATATTTCGCATATTACATTGCTACTAGCATTTTGGGTAGAGAAAATACTAGCAACATCTCTAGCTACCATCTTGCTTTCTTGAATGTTGCACTTACTGGAGAGACACCTTATCATCTTGGTTCTCTTATTGCTCGCCGCCTGTCTAGCAGGGGGCCTATTTTTGGAGGAACTATTGCACTGCGCATTTTAACACATCTAGATATTCCTCTTGATTCTAATGATGTACCATTAACCCCTAGGAAACTAGATATTGCTGCTATGAAGAGCCATCATTTTGTTACTACTGACTCCACTATAGATAATATGGTCTATAGAATGTTGTTTGCTGATGGGAATGAGAAGGAAATCCCTCTTCCCCAGCCAGGTTTGTTCAATATTGACAGGCAATCATGGTCGCTCACTAAGGAGGCGGTGGAGGAACATATGAAGATACAAGAATTCCACCAGCAACATGACTCCGAGAACGCCGAGCCCTCCTACGACTACACCGTCACGTACCCCGACGTTTCCTCCAGCACATACATGGAACCGGGTCGTTCTTCGTCATATTACGAAGACACCACTTCATGGGGACCGTGGGAATGAACTCCACTTAGGCCAAAAGCCTAAGCTTGGGGGAGGTATACCGGCATCACTCATTCTTTGCATATTATGGTTGCTGGATACTTGTACATACTTGTTTAGTCTCTAGAGTGGTTTTCTAATGAGAGGGAGATGATATTTGGGGAAGTGCTGTCCAAAAACAGATTCTGTGCTGTTACCAAAAAAATTCGTACGCACAGCCAGAACGTTATTTTGAGTTGCCAATTTTTGAGCATGTTCCCCAGGTTGTTATCTAACTTTCATTAGTTGAACACTTTTTGGTCTGAGCAATGGAAGATTTTTGTTAATTTCGATTTCTGTACTGCTGTCAGGATTTGGCAGATTTCTGTCATCCTGCTTTTCTGTGTTTCTGTTAGTTTGCATTCTTTTGTTTTCACTTTGTTTCTTTCCTAAAACACAAAAAGACCAAAAATATTTCTGTTGTTTCTCTTCACCATTTGTTTATTTGGTTCCTTGCTCTTAGTTTACTTTATTTGCTATCGTTAGTTTGCTATGAGAAAACCCAAAAAGATTTTGCTTTGTTTGCTTGTTTTCTTTCGTTCTTGTTTCTAATTCGAAAACACCAAAAATATTTGCTGTTCTTCTTTGGTTTGTAAAGTTCATCATGAGTTCAATGGTCTTCGGTGGCTGGAGCGTGGTTTTCATTTCATATTATCCAAGCTACACAAGTGAAAAGGCAATAATGACGATCTACGACAATCTGATTGTGGTGAGAGGCTGGTATGAACTCTATTTGCTTTCATTTTTGTACATATACTCATCCATATGATCATGCTTAGTTGGTTCATGTGAGGTATATGTTATTTGAGAAAGTCTAGTAGTTCATGATCTCTCATGTTTAGTTCCAATTTATTAATATGAGTAGCATGTCATGGATGTTTGCTTGCATTGTTTTATTCATAAGTAAGTATGGCATTGTGGTATCCTCCTCTGAATAATTCATTTATATCGACTTGGCACATGCTCACGCATGCATATGACTGAACAAAAAGTCAATTAAGCCTCGATGATTTATATTGCTTCAGAGTTCTTGTATCACTTTTATGCCTCCGTTAATTTATTTTGCCGCAAGCATGATTATGACAGTTACTGCTCTCTTGATTTGTCGCTCCCTAGTCTTTTGCTAGCCTTCACTTGTACTGAGCGGGATCGCCGCTCGTGCTTCCAAACACCTGAAAACCAAGTTGTTCCAAAAGTGTCCACCATAAATACCTATGCATGGCATTTCAAACCATTCCAAGTAAATTCTCATGCGCTACCTTTAAAACTTTCAAAATGCTTCTCAATTTGTGTTAATGTTTCATAGCTCATGAGGAAGTATGTGGTGTTTAGCTTTCAACCTTGTCATTTACTTTTGACGGATTCTCATATGGACTAGTGGCACATCCGCTTATCCAATAATTTTGCAAAAAGAGCTGGCAATGGGATTCCCAGTCCCGAATTAATTAACTTAAATAGACACTCCTCCATGGTTTGTGATTGTTGGACGGCACCCGAAGGATTCGGTTAGCCATGGCTTGTGTGAGCAAAGGTTGGGGGGAGTGTCATCATCATAATAAAACTTAAATAAAAAGGCACTCCTTCATGGTATGTGATTGTTGGCAGGCACCCGAGGATTCGGTTAGCCATGGTTTGTGAAAGAAAGGTTGGAAGGAGTGCCAACCAAAAATAAATAAAATGGGAGCCGCTCTTGTGAGTCCGGTTGATGAGGTAGTTAGTGTACCCATTACCATTCGTTGACAACAACAAACACCTCTCAAAATAATTTTACTCCTGCTTTACAAATGAAAAGCTCTAGCGCATGTTAATCCCTGCTTCCCTCTGCGAAGGGTCAATCTTTTACTTTTATGTTGTGTCTCCATTCTTTCTTTGAGCACTATCTTGAGAGCACAACTGTCATTCTTAGTATAATATGCTTGTCTCAAAATATGATTGATTGTGGTATAACTTTGATGCTTTTATCTTTGACAATCACTACTTCTAGTCTTTCTATGAACTCCAGAGGTGCCTCGGCATTTATGTTTTGCCGATCAAATACGGGCAAGCGAGATACCACTTTATCATATTCTCTTATGAACATTGCAATCCTGCTTATATACATGATTCATGGTGCTTATTATTAATTGTTGGTACCTCTCCATGATTGACATAGCTGTTGGATGATCTTATTTGCATGTATCTTATTATGAACTGCTTAAGTATTAGCCATAGCATGAGAATATATACATCATATGAGCAAATGTGTTCGTGAAAGTTCTTTTATCGCTCAGTTGTTAACTGAATTGCTTGAGGACAAGCAATAAGCTAAGCTTGGGGGAGTTGATACGTCCAAAACGTATCTACTTTCCCGAACACTTTTGCTATTGTTTTGCCTCTAATTTGTGTATTTTGGATACAACTAACACGGACTAACGCTGTTTTCAGCAGAACTGCTCTGGTGTCTCGTTTTTGTGCAGAAATCCAACTTTCGGGAAAATCCTCGGAATTTATGCAGAAGGCCCTATTTTACCAGAATATTGACGGAGCCAGAAGGGCAAAGGAGGTGGAGGCCCGAGGGCCCCACACCATATGGCGGCGCGGCCCAGGGGCCCGCGCGGCCATGTGGTGTGGCCCCCTCGGCCGGCCTCCGACGCCCTTCGGACTACTTATTGGTTTCGACCTGAAAACACACGGGGAGAAGTCGAAGTCGCCAGAAACCCTCCAGAGAGCCGCCACATCGCGAAACTCCGTCGCGGGAGCCAGAAGTCTCCGTTCTGGCACTCCGCCGGGACGGGGAATTGGAGGAGATCTTCACCGCCATCACCGCCAACGCCTCTCCATCGACCAGCCATGTTTCCCCCATCCATGTGTGAGTAATTCCCCCGCTGTAGGCTGAAGGGGATGGTAGGGATTGGATGAGATTGGTCATGTAATAGTCATAAGATTGTTAGGGCATAGTGCCTAGTATCCGTAGATGTCACTTTTATGATATTGTTGCAACTTGTTATGCTTAATGCTTGTCACTAGGGCCCGAGTGCCATGATCTCAGATCTGAACATGTTATTGATTCATGAAGATATTCGTTGTTTATGATCTTACCTGCAAGTTGTATACACATGTCGCTGTCCGGAACCAATGGCCCCGAAGTGACAGAAATCGGGACAACCGGAGGGGATGGTAGTGATGTGAGGATCACATGTGTTCACGGAGTGTTAATGCTTTGCTCCGGTACTCTATTAAAAGGAGTACCTTAATTTCCAGTAGTTTCCCTAGAGGCCCGGCTGCCACCGGCTGGTAGGACAAAAGATGTTGTGCAAGTTTCTCATTGCGAGCACGTACGACTAAATATGGAACACATGCCTATTGATTGATTAGTACTTGGATACCGTTTTATTATTATCTGCAAATGCCCCTGCTTTGATTGTTACATGAGTTTCTCTCATCCATGCAATGCCCGTTAAATCCGTCCCTGTGCCTACAGTATTTTAATCCTGCTGTTTACTATAATCACTACTGCTGTCTTTATTTCACCGCTGCTGTTATTTCACTATTCCTACTGCCATAAAATTGTTACTACTGATAAACTCTTGCGAGCAAGTCTGTTTCCAGTGTGCAGCTGAATTGACAACTCCGTTGTTAAGGCTTACAAGTATTCTTTGTCTCCCCTTGTGTCGAATCAATAAATTGGGTAATACTTCCCTCGAAGACTGTTGCGATCCCCTATACTTGTGGGTCATCACTTGCTCCTCTTCCTCTTCTTCGTCTTCCGGAACCTCCTCCGCCGCGTCGCCGCTGACGGGGACACGAAGTATGGTGCGAAAGTTCTCCTCCGCCAAAGTATCGAGCTAGAGGGGATATAAACATAAGTTAGAATAACATTCCAAACCTTGTGAAGTTATAAGTGACGAATGAATTAGAGCTTACCGGAAGACACTGGTCGTTTGTTTGAATATCCTTGATTAACTCCGGGACCGGTTGGCCCCGGCCAATTGATGACCCACAAGTATAGGGGGTGTATCGTAGTACTTTCGATAAATAAGAGTGTCGAACCCAACGAGGAGCAGAAGGTGTTGACAAGCAGTTTCGATGAAGGATTCATTGTAAATGCTCACAGACAAGTATTCAGGGGTTTTGATATAGCAGATAAATAAAGTACGAGTAAGTAAAATGCGAGAGAAATAATTGCAGCGAGTGGCCCAATCCTTTTTAGCACAAAGGACAAGCCGGTTTGTTTACTTATAATGACCAAACGTTCTTGAGGACACACGGGGATTTTAGTCTAGTGCTTTCGCTTCATATAGTTGATTAATCTTCATTGTTTTGATAAGTGTTGTGTGGGTGAACCTATGCTAATGCACCGCCCTTCCTAGGACTAATACATACTTGTGATTATACCCCTTGCAAGCATCCGCAAATACAAGAAAGTAATTAAGATAAATCTAACCACAACCTTAAACTCTGAGATCCTGCTATCCCTCCTGCATCGATATACTAACGGGGGTTTAGGTTTCTGTCACTCCGGCAACCCCGCAATTAGCAAACGAATACAAGATGTACTCCCCTAGGCCCATAAAGGTGAAGTATCATGTAGTCAACGTTCACATGACACCACTAGAAGAATAACACCACAACTTAAATATCAAACCATTAAATATTACTCAACATAGTTCACTACTAACAATTAGACTTCACCCATGTCCTCAAGAACTAAACGAACTACTCACGAGACATCATATGGAACATAATCAGAGGTGATATGATGATGAATAACAATCTGAACATAAACCTTGGTTCAATGGTTTCACTCAATAGCATCAATAACAAGTAGTAATCGATACCGGGAGAGTTTCCCCTATCAAACAATCAAGATTCAACCCTAGATGTTACAGCGGTGACGAGATGCAGCGGTGGAGATGGCGGTGTAGATGGTGGAGATGATGATGATGATGATCCCAATGATGTCCAGCTCGATGACGGTGGCGATGGCGTCGATTTCCCCCTCCGGGAGGGAATTTCCCCGGCGGATTCCTGCCCGCCGGAGAGCTCTTTTCTCTCTGGTGTCTCTCCGCCCCGCAAAGGCGGCTCTGTCAATTCTCCGTAACTCCACGTGCCTTAGGTTTTCGGGACGAAGATGTACGCGAAGGAGAGGAGGCCAGAGGGGCTGTGGGCCCCCTCCCCACATGGCGGCGCGGCCAGGCCAGGGCCCGCGCCGGCCTATGGGGGGCCCATGGCGGCCCTCCTCGGCTCCTCCTTCTGGCTCTATTCGTCTTCTGGAAAAATAGGATTTTTCATATAATTTCCGTCAATTGTTGATCTTCCGAAATATGGCAACCTGACGGTGCTTTTTCCAGCAGAATCCTAACTCCGGTGAATAATTCTCCAATAATCATGAAACATGCAAAATAGGTGAAATAACATAAGTATCATCTCTAAATATGAAATATATCAATGAATAACAGCAAATTATGATACAAAATAGTGATGCAAAATGGACGTATCAACTCCCCCCAAGCTTAGACCTCGCTTGTCCCCAAGCGAAACTGAGCTCAATAAACAAGACCACATGTTTATGGAGTGAAGAGTCGATAAATAAAATACGGACAAGAAGCATCATATTGATTCACACAAGATATTCTAGTAAACATCCTCCTCATATAACTCAACTTGAAATAAGTAAAGAGAAATCACAAATAGAGGTGCATAGGAAATCATAAATGGTTATGGCAAACTTTGTTCTTGGTCAGAGAACTATTAACGGATTGTACTTATCTTCTAAACAAAGCTTTCATATCAGAATTTATATGGCAGGGCTCTCATCCTTAATCATAACAATCTCCTCATAATCATTGATAACTTTCAAAGTCATATTCATTCAGATAAAATTTGTACTAAACAAGAAAGCATAAAAGGGATGACTAACTAAATCATAGCATGAATGGTTGGTTCACAACAACTCAATTTCTTGCTTAAGATAGAGGGAAATAGGTTTACTGACTCATCATAAAAGTAAAAGATAGGCCCTTCGCAGAGGGAAGCAGGGATTAAATCATGTGCTAGAGCTTTTCAAGTTTTGAAATCATATAAAGAGCATAAAAGTAAGGTTTTGAGGGGTGTTTGTTGTTGTCAACGAATGGTAGTGGGCACTCTAACCCCCTTGCCAAACGGACCTTCCAAGAGCGGCTCCCATGAAGGACGTCATCTCTACCAGCAAGGTAGATCATCCCCTTTCTCTTTTGTTTACACATGTATTTTAGTTTTATTATGGATGACACTCCCCCAACCTTTGCTTTCACAAGCCATGGCTAACCGAATCCTCGGGTGCCTTCCAACATTTCTCATACCATGGAGGAGTGTCTATTGCAAAATTAAGTTGCTTACTGATAAATCAGGGCAAAACATGTGAAGAGAATTATTAATGAAAGTTATTAATTGGGGCTGGGAACCCCGTTGCCAGCTCTTTTTGCAAAATTATTGGATAAGCGGATGTGCCACTAGTCCATTGGTGAAAGTCCACCCAACAAGATTGAAAGATAAAACACCACATACTTCCTCATGAGCTATAAAACATTGACACAAATAAGGAGTAATATAGTTTGAATTATTTAAAGGTAGCACATGAAGTATTTACTTGGAGTGGCGCAAAATACCACATAGTAGGTAGTTATGGTGGACACAAATGGCATGGGTTTGGTCTAAGGTCATGGATGTATGAGAAGCATTCCCTCTCAATACAGGTTTTTGGCTAGCAAGGTTGGGTAGCAAGCATAAAGGTTGAGGGAAACAAACAAATATACATGTGATAGAAACAATCATGCATCTTTCTCATAAGCACAAGCAATTTTAACTTCAGAATACTAAACTCATTAGCAGAAAGATAATAAAGTAATATGTCTACATGTATTTCCCTTTTCTAATTAAACATCAAGGTGTTGTTGCTATTGACCAATGCTAAGTTTGCCAAAACCAAATAGATTTACTTGATGCTCCCAAAGTGATATCAATACTAATGTCAAGAGTGATCATATAACAGAAATTGCAAACTAAAATAAGGTGTGCAAAAAGTAAATGATAAGACTTCTCATTAATATTCCATAACGATAACTCACACCAACGGATACATAGATAACCAACTAAGAGAGAGATACTTCCACACTGCAAACTATTCTATATGATAACTTCCCTACTCATGATATGACACTACTTGATAGTAAAAGATAAAGATAGTGATGATGTGATACCGCGGCACTCCCCCAAGCTTGGAACAAACCAAGGGGATGCCAATACCGATGATGAATTACTCCTTCGGTGGTGATGGTGGTGGATTCTTCTCGACAAGCTTCTTAACAAGTTCCTTTAGGTCCTCAAGGTTGCGAATCAGCTCCGAGTTGTGCTCAACGCGGTTCATGAGCATGTCGGACGGCGAGTCCCAACTCTTAGAGTTGTTTCCCCACCCTTCAGCTTCAGGTTTCATCTCTCCTGCAGTGTTAGAACGATCTATATCCCAACCACTAGGCAATACTACCTTGGGAGTCCTTTCAATTTGACGACTATAGATTAGATTGCGGAAAGGGTTGTCAATGCCTGGAGAAGATGTCCTTGGAGCTAGGAAGCGACGTGGAACTCCTCCTCCGGTGGCGATCCGTGCACTTCTCTTGGTGTTGGACGGATTTGCTATCACGCCAATGCTTGCAATGGTGGCGCGCGGGTGTACTCGCGGAGTTTCCTTCTTCCTCATCTTCGCTCTCGACTTCTTCCTTCAATTCGGGTCTTGAATATCTTCCTCCAAAGGCCCCTTGTCTTTGTTGTTGGAGACCATGGTGCTTCTAGATCAAAAACAGATCTGGCAGAAAACAGCTCGAAACAAAACACGACGAGAAAACGATATACGGACCTCTGGGATCCGGGGGATTATATAGCAAATATTTTTACGACAAAAGGAAGGTTCCAGGCCGAAAACGAGTGGAAACGGGACGCCGAGGGGCTGTCCCCATAGGGCGGCGCGGCCAGGGTGGGGCCCGCGCCGGCCTATGGTGACGGGCCCTCGTGCGTCTCCTCCACTCCGTTTCGATCTCGTAATTTTTCATATTTTCCATAAACAGCAGAAATATTGTTCGGAAAGTTAAACGCGGACTTTTTATTACTAAAACTGTTACCTATTCAAAGTCGAACTCTGCAGAACTGTCAATTTGGTCTTTGATGAAAGCTTCCGGAGTCATCACTTGAATAACATCAATATCTTCATTATAAGAATCTCCAGAAATATAATGCTTGAGTCTTTGTCCATTCACTACTTGTGTGGCATTACCTTGCAAAGAGCTAATTTTAATTGCCCCTGAACGATACACCTCCTCAATGACATATGGTCCTTCCCATTTTGAGAGTAATTTCCCTGCAAAAAATCTGAGACGAGACCGATACAATAGGACTTTATCTCCAACATTAAATTCTCTTTTAATAATTCTTCTATCATGCCACTTCTTAACTTTCTCCTTAAAAAGTTTAGCATTTTCATAAGCTTCACTTCTCCATTCATCTAAAGAACTCAATTGTAGCAACCTCTTCTTACCGGCAAGTTTAAAATCTTTATTAAGTTCTCTTACAGCCCAATAAGCCTTGTGCTCTAGTTCTAAAGGTAAATGACAAGCTTTTCCATAAACCATTTTATAAGGAGACATTCCCATAGGATTTTTATAAGCAGTTCTATAAGCCCACAATGCTTCCTTTAACTTACTAGCCCAATTCTTTCTAGATTTATTAACAGTCTTTTTCAAAATAGATTTAATTTCTCTATTTGATAATTCTACTTGCCCACTAGTTTGAGGATGATAAGCTGAAGCAATTCTATGATTAATACCATATTTGGCAAGAGTTTTTCTAAAACCACCATGAATAAAGTGAGAACCTCCATCAGTCATAATATATCTAGGTACTCCAAATCTAGGAAAAATAACATCTAAAAGCATTTTTAAAGAGGTCTCACCATCAGCACTTTTTGTTGGTATGGCTTCTACCCATTTAGTAACATAATCAACAGCGACAAGTATATGAGTGTTACCTTCTGAAGAAGGGAAAGGACCCATGAAGTCAAATCCCCAACAATCAAATGGTTCAATAACAAGAGTATAATTCATAGGCATTTCATTGCGTCTAGAGATATTACCAACTCTTTGACATTCATCACAAGATAAGATAAACTTCCTTGCATCTTTGAAAAGTGTTGGCCAATAAAAACCTGATTGTAGAACCTTTTGCGCGGTTCTATCTCCGGCGTGATGTCCTCCATAAACACTACCATGACACTTACTCAATATCTCTTGTTGTTCATATTCTGGGACACATCTTCGCATAATACCATCCACTCCTTCTTTATATAAGTGTGGGTCATCCCAAAAATAATGCCTCAAATCATAAAAGAATTTCCTCCTTTGCTGAGCTGAAAAGGTTGGAGGCAAGTACTTTGAAACAATAAAGTTAGCATAATCAGCATACCAAGGACTATCTCGCGAGCTCACCTTTATTACAACCAATTGTTCATTTGGAAAACTATCATTAACAGGAACAGGATCATAAGCAATATTTTCCAATCTAGACAAATTATCAGCAACAGGATTATCAGCACCTTTCCTATCTACAATATGTAAATCAAATTCTTGCAAAAGAAGCACCCATCTAATAAGCCTTGGCTTAGCATCTTTCTTTTCCATAAGGTACCTAATTGCAGCATGATCAGTATGAACTGTGACTTTTGAATCAACAATATAGGATCTAAACTTGTCACATGCAAAAACTACGGCTAATAACTCTTTCTCAGTTGTAGCATAATTTCTTTGAGCAGCGTCTAGAGTTTTACTAGCATAATGAATAACATTTAATTTTTTATCTACTCGCTGTCCAAGGACAGCACCTATAGCAAAATCACTAGCATCACACATAATTTCAAAAGGCAAATTCCAATCAGGAGGTTCAACTACAGGAGCAGTTGTTAAGGCTTTCTTTAGAGTTTCAAAGGCTTCCTTACAATCATCATCAAAAACGAAAGGTACATCTTTTTGAAGAAGATTAGTAAGAGGCTTTGAAATTTTAGAGAAATCTTTAATAAACCTCCTATGAAAACCAGCATGACCAAGAATACTATGAATACCTTTAACATCCCTAGGATAGGGAATCTTCTCAATTGCTTCAACTTTAGCTCTATCAACTTCAATACCTCTCTCGGAAATTTTATGTCCCAATACAATTCCTTCATTAACCATAAAGTGGCATTTCTCCCAATTAAGAACAAGGTTAGTTTCTTCACATCTCTGCAAAACTTTATCAAGGTTTCGCAAGCAATTATCAAAAGAATTCCCATAGAGAGAAAAATCATCCATGAATACCTCAACAATCTTTTCACAAAAGCCATGAAAAATAGCAGACATGCATCTTTGGAAAGTAGCAGGAGCATTACATAAACCAAAAGGCATACACCTATAAGCATAAGTTCCATAGGGACAAGTGAAAGTGGTTTTCTCTTGATCTTTAGCTCTAACAGCAATTTGTGAAAACCCAGAATATCCATCAAGAAAGCAGAAATGAGTATTTTTAGACAACCTTTCTAACATTTGATCAATAAAAGGTAAAGGGTAATGATCTTTCTTAGTTACTTTATTAACTTTTCGAAAATCAATGCACATTCTATACCCTACAACTACTCTTTGAGGAATAAGCTCATCATTATCATTAGGCACAACAGTTATTCCTCCTTTCTTAGGAACACAATGCACAGGACTAACCCATCTACTATCAGCAATAGGATATATAATACTGATGTCTACGGGAGCTTCTATTCTTGTAGACAGTGTTGGGCCTCCAAGAGCAGAGGTTTGTAGAACAGCAGCAAGTTTTCCCTTAAGTGGATCACCCAAGGTTTATCGAACTCAGGGAGGAAGAGGTCAAAGATATCCCTCTCAAGCAACCCTGCAACCACAAAGCAAGAAGTCTCTTGTGTCCCCAACACACCTAATAGGTGCACTAGTTCGGCGAAGAGATAGTGAAATACAAGTGGTATGAATGAATATGAGCAGTAGTACGGTGCCAGAAAATAGCTTGCTGGCGTGCAGTTGATGGTAGTAATATTGCAGAAGTAAACATGCAGTAACGCAGCAGTAGTAACGCAATAAAACAGTAAACAAGCAGCGATAGCGTATTTAGGAACAAGGCCTAGGGATTAGACTTTCACTAGTGGACACTCTCAACATTGATCACATAACGAATAGATAAATGCATACTCTACACTCTCTTGTTGGATGATGAACACATTGCGTAGGATTACACGAACCCTCAATGCCGGAGTTAACAAGCTCCACAATTAAATGTTCATATTTAAATAACCTTAGAGTGCAAGAAAGATCGACACGACTAAACCAAGTACTAACTTAGCATGCACACTGTCACCTTCACGACATGTAGGAGGAATAGATCACATCAATACCATCATAGCAATAGTTAACTTCATAATCTACAAGAGATCATAATCATAGCCTACGCCAAGTACTAACACGAGTGCACACACTGTCACCATTACACCGTGCAGGAGGAATAAAACTACTTTAATAACATCACTAGAGTAGCACATAGATAAATTGTGATACAAAACACATTGCAATCATAAAGAGATATAAATAAGCACTTCACTATGCCATTCATAACAGTGAATAAGTATTCTGTGAAATATAGCCTAAGAGACCCACACGGTGCACACACTGTCACCTTTACACACGTGGGACAAGGAGTCTCCGGAGATCACATAAGTAAAACCCACTTGACTAGCATAATGACATCTAGATTACAAGCATCATCATATGAATCTCAATCATGTAAGGCAGCTCATGAGATTATTGTATTGAAGTACATAGGAGAGAGATGAACCACATAGCTACCGGTACAGCCCCGAGCCTCGATGGAGAACTACTCCCTCCTCATGGGAGCAGCAGCGTTGATGAAGATGGCGGTGGAGATGGCAGCGGTGTCGATGGAGAAGCCTTCCGGGGCACTTCCCCGTCCCGCGGCGTGTCGAACAGAGACTGGTCCCCGCATCTTGGCTTCGCGATGGCGGCGGCTCGGAAGGTTTTGCGTACCGTGGCTTATTCGTCTCGGGTTTTAGGGGGACCTTTAAATAGGCGAAGAGGCGGAGTCGGAGGGCTGACGAGGCGGCGACACACTAGGGGGGCGCGGGCCCAGCCCTGGCCGCGCCACCACCTTGTGTGGGCCTGATGACCCACAAGTATAGGGGATCGCAACAGTCTTCGAGGGAAGTATTACCCAATTTATTGATTCGACACAAGGGGAGACAAAGAATACTTGTAAGCCTTAACAGCGGAGTTGTCAATTCAGCTGCACCTGGAAACAGACTTGCTCGCAAGAGTTTATCAATAGTAACAGTTTTATGGCAGTGGAAATAGTGAAATAATAGCAGCGGTGAAATAAAGACAGCAGTAGTGATTATAGTAAACAGCAGGATTAAAATAATGTAGGCACAGGGACGGATTTAACGGGCGTTGCATGGATGAGAGAAACTCATGTAACAATCAAAGCATGGGCATTTGCAGATAATAATAAAACGGTATCCAAGTACTAATCAATCAATAGGCATGTGTTCCATATATAGTCGTACGTGCTCGCAATGAGAAACTTGCACAACATCTTTTGTCCTACCAGCCGGTGGCAGCCGAGCCTCTAGGGAAACTACTGGATATTAAGGTACTCCTTTTAATAGAGTACCGGAGCAAAGCATTAACACTCCGTGAACACATGTGATCCTCACATCACTACCATCCCCTCCGGTTGTCCCGATTCTGTCACTTCGGGGCCATTGGTTCCGGACAGCGACATGTGTATACAACTTATAGGTAAGATCATAAACAACGAATATCTTCATGAATCAATAACATGTTCAGATCTGAGATCATGGCACTCGGGCCCTAGTGACAAGCATTAAGCATAACAAGTTGCAACAATATCATAAAAGTGACATCTACGGATACTAGGCACTATGCCCTAACAATCTTATGACTATTACATGACCAATCTCATCCAATCCCTACCATCCCCTTCAGCCTACAGCGGGGGAATTACTCACACATGGATGGGGGAAACATGGCTGGTTGATGGAGAGGCGTTGGCGGTGATGGCGGTGAAGATCTCCTCCAATTCCCCGTCCGGCGGAGACTTCTGGCTCCCGCGACGGAGTTTCGCGATGTGGCGGCTCTAGGGTTTCCGACTTCGACTTCTCTCCGTGCGTTTTCGGGTCGAAACCAATAAGTAGTCCGAAGGGGGCGTCGGAGGCCGGCCGAGGGGCCACACCATAGGCCGCGCGGGCCCCCCCGCCGCGCCGCCATATGGTGTGGGGCCCGGCCTCCACCTCCTTTGCCCTTCTGGCTCCGTCAATATTTGGTAAAATAGGGCCATCTGAAGAAATTCCGAGGATTTTCCCGAAAGTTGGATTTCTGCACAAAAACGAGACACTGAGTTCTGCTGAAAACAGCGTTAGTCCGTGTTAGTTGTATCCAAAATACACAAATTAGAGGCAAAACAATAGCAAAAGTGTTCGGGAAAGTAGATACGTTTTGACGTATCAACCCCCGTGGCCCCTCTATGGCGGCTCTCGGTGTTCTGATGCTTCCGGGCAAAATAGGAACCTGGGCGTTGATTTCGTCCAATTCCGAGAATATTTCGTTACTAGGATTTCTGAAACCAAAAACAGCAGAAAACAGGAACAGGCACTTCGGCATCTTGTTAATAGGTTAGTTCCAGAAAATGCACGAATATTACATAAAGTGTGCATAAAACATGTAGGAATCATCAATAAAGTAGCATGGAACATAAGAAATTATCGATACGTCGGAGACGTATCAAATACCTGCTTCAAGAAGTTTTAATACCTCATTTCTTACCACATCCTTCATCTTGGGAATTAGACGACGCTGATGTTCAACAACATGTTTTGCACCATCTTCTATATTGATTGCATGTTGGCAAATAGCGGGAGAAATCCCTTCAAGTCATCAGAGTGTAGCCAATAGCTCCTCGGTGTTTCTTCAATATTTCCAATAACCTTTCTTCCTCAATATCTGAAAGATTAGCACTAATAATAACAGGATATGTTTTCTTATCATCAATATAAGCATACTTAAGATTATCAGGTAATGGTTTCAAATCAAATACAGGATCTTCCTTTGGTGGTGGTGTTACACCTAGATCTTCAACAGGTAAGTCATGTTTAAGAATAGGTTGTCGAAGGAAAATTTCATCAAGCTCATCCCTTTCTTCCCTAAAAACTTCACTCTCACTATTCTCCAAATGTTGCTGCAAAGATTATTAGGAGCAAGAGCAATAGATGCACACTGTTCAACTCTAAAATCATCATTAGGCAAATCAGCTTTATAAGGAGTTTTGGCAAATTTAGAGAAGTTAAACTCATAAGATTCACCAGCAAATTCAGTAACAATTTTCTCTTTCTTGCAATCTATAATAGCTCCACAAGTATTCAGAAAAGGTCTACCAAAAATAATAGGACAAGACTTACTAGCAGCAGAACCAAGTACCAAAAAGTCAGCAGGATATTTAATCTTACCACATAGAACTTCCACATCTCGAACAATACCAATAGGAGAGATAGTTTCTCTATTAGCTAGCCGAATAACCACATCAATATCTTCAAGTTCACAAGAACCAATTTCATGCATGATTTCCGTGTAGAGCTCATAAGGAATGGCACTAATACTTGCACCAATATCGCATAAACCATAATAGCAATGATCACCAATTCGAACAGAGAGCACAGGAACACTGGCTTTCCTATACTTATTAGGATGCGAAACAATATTAGAAGCATCTTCACAAAAGATAATATGACCATCTTCCACATTTTCAGTCACAAGATCTTTAACTATTGCAACAACAGGTTCAACCTTTATTTCTTCTTCAGGTTATATAGGTTTCTTTGCACTTTTATTAACTACACTAGTTATAACAGAATACTCCTTCATTTTAGCAGGAAAGGAGTTTTTTCAATATAAGCTTCAGGAAGAACATGATCAACAGTTTTAATTTCAATACATTTACCTTTAGGTGAATCAATTTTATCTTTATAAGGTTCATGATACTTATCAAAATTCTTCCTAGGCAATTCAAAATGAGAGGCAAATGCTTTATAAATATTTGCAACAACTTGAGAGTCAAGACCATATGTAGCACTTATATTACGATATTCATCAGTATCCATAAAAGTTCCAATGCATTCATAATCATAATTTATACCTGACACTCTACCTTTGTCATTCTCCCATCCTTCAGTATTTTCTTGGATTCGATCAAGAAGGACCCATTTAAACTCTTCTTTATTGCGTGTGAATGATCCAGAACAAGCAGTATCCAGCAAGGTTTTATCTTGAAAAGAAAGTCTTGCATAGAAATTATCAATGATAATATTACCAGAAGCTCATGAATGGGGCATTTGAGCATTAAAGACTTCAATCTCCCCCACGCTTGGGCAATACTCTCTCCATCATGAGGCCAGAAATTATATATACGGTTTCGGTCTTTGTGAATTTCACTTGGATGATAGAATTTGGAATAAAATAGAGGCACAATATCCTTCCAATCAAGAGAACGCCCATCCTTCAGCAGTTTATACCAATGCGCCGCTTTACCAGATAGCGACATAACAAATAATTTCTTCCTAACTTCATCCATTGAAATACCTGCACACTTGAATAGCCCGCATAATTCATGTAAAAACAGTAAATGATCTCCAGGATGAACAGTTCCATCCCCTTCAAAGCGGTTATCCACAACACGTTCAATAATTTTCATAGGTATTTTATATGGTATTACTTCCTCACCTGGCGCCTCATCCACTACCGTTGCAGTAGTAGTAGATTTCCCAAATAGAAATTCAAGGGAGGATCTCTCCATAATGACTTATAGCAGCAAGCAGAAACAAAATCAGCACGTACAGTAAAAGTTTCCTTACCAATTCCACTTACCAATAGCGCTTCACTCCCCGGCAACGGCGCCAGAAAATAGTCTTGATGACCCACAAGTATAGGGGGTGTATCGTAGTACTTTCGATAAATAAGAGTGTCGAACCCAACGAGGAGCAGAAGGTGTTGACAAGCAGTTTCGATGAAGGATTCACTGTAAATGCTCACAGACAAGTATTCAGGGGGTTTTGATATAGCAGATAAATAAAGTACGAGTAAGTAAAATGCGAGAGAAATAATTGCAGCGAGTGGCCCAATCCTTTTTAGCACAAAGGACAAGCCGGTTTGTTTACTTATAATGACCAAACGTTCTTGAGGACACACGGGGATTTAGTCTAGTGCTTTCGCTTCATATAGTTGATTAATCTTCATTGTTTTGATAAGTGTTGTGTGGGTGAACCTATGCTAATGCACCGCCCTTCCTAGGACTAATACATACTTGTGATTATACCCCTTGCAAGCATCCGCAAATACAAGAAAGTAATTAAGATAAATCTAACCACAAACTTAAACTCTGAGATCCTGCTATCCCTCCTGCATCGATATACTAACGGGGGTTTAGGTTTCTGTCACTCTGGCAACCCCGCAATTAGCAAAAGAATACAAGATGTACTCCCCTAGGCCCATAAAGTTGAAGTATCATGTAGTCGACGTTCACATGACACCACTAGAAGAATAACACCACAACTTAAATATCAAACCATTAAATATTACTCAACATAGTTCACTACTAACAATTAGACTTCACCCATGTCCTCAAGAACTAAACGAACTACTCACGAGACATCATATGGAACATAATCAGAGGTGATATGATGATGAATAACAATCTGAACATAAACCTTGGTTCAATGGTTTCACTCAATAGCATCAATAACAAGTAGTAATCGATACCGGGAAAGTTTCCCCTATCAAACAATCAAGATTCAACCCTAGATGTTACAGCGGTGACGAGATGCAGCGGTGGAGATGGCGGTGTAGATGGTGGAGATGATGATGATGATGATCCCAATGATGTCCAGCTCGATGACGATGGCGATGGCGTCGATTTTCCCCTCCGGGAGGGAATTTCCCCGGCGGATTCCTGCCCGCCGGAGAGCTCTTTTCTCTCTGGTGTCTCTCCGCCCCGCAGAGGCGGCTCTGTCAATTCTCCGTAACTCCCCGTGCCTTAGGTTTTCGGGACGAAGATGTACGCAAAGGAGAGGAGGCCAGAGGGGCTGTGGGCCCCCTCCCACATGGCGGCGCGACCAGGCCATGGCCGCGCCGGCCTATGGGGGGCCCATGGCGGCCTCCTCGGCTCCTCCTTTCTCTCTCTTCATCTTCTGGAAAAATAGGATTTTTCATATAATTTCCGTCAATTGTTGATCTTCCGAAATATGGCGTCCGACGGTGCTTTTTCCAGCAGAATCCTGACTCCGGTGAATAATTCTCCAATAATCATGAAACATGCAAAATAGGTGAAATAACATAAGTATCATCTCTAAATATGAAATATATCAATGAATAACAGCAATTTATGATACAAAATAGTGATGCAAAATGGACGTATCACCAATCTTCACGAGCGTCTTGATTCTCCTCTTGAGGGAATCAGCCGGAAGGTCGTGGCGGGTAGCTCGGAGCAGGTCGTCCGCCCTGGTGTATGCGCAGATTAATCGTGCGCTATACCGTAGTGGCTGGATCCGCCGGGTGAACCAGCTCAGAGAGAGTTGAGCTCCGGTTAGCCCGTCGTGGACTAACCAAGAGATTATCCGCGCCGCCTTCTCCAGGATTGGGGTTTGGGCGAGCGAGGGAACAAAGCTCCAGCTCGCAAGCTCTTCCGGAGGCTCGTTGACGAACTTAGGCAATCCCTGGTGGACACCCGGAACTGAAGCGTTCTTCTCGTAGAACCATCCGGTGTTCCAGTACCGGACGGATTCATGTGAGTCATGCGGTGGATACATGCGACCTGGTCGGAGCATGAACGTCTGATGCGCGTAGATGTACACGTCCGTTGGGAACCCCAAGAGGAAGGTATGATGCGCACAACGACAAGTTTTCCCTCAGAAAGAAACCAAGGTTATCAAACCAGTAGGAGCCAAGAAGCACGTGAAGGTTGTTGGTGGAGGAATGTAGTGCGGCGCAACACCAGTGAAACCGGCGCCAACGTGGAACCTGCACAACACAATCAAAGTACTTTGCCCCAACGTAACAGTGAGGTTTTCAATCTCACCGGCTTGCTGAAAACAAAGGATTAAGCGTATCGAGTGGAAGATGGTGTTTGTTTGCAAAGAACAGAAAAAGCAGTACAATGTATTCAGATGTAAAAGAATGGACCGGGGTCCACAGTTCTAGTGGTGTCTCTCCAATAAGATAACTAACATGTTGGGTGAACAAATTACAGGCGAGCAATTGACAAATAAAGATTCAATACATATCAACGATGATTACTATATGATTTAATCAGGGCATTACGACAAAGTACATAGACCGCTATCCAGCATGCATCTATGCCTAAATAATCCACCTTCAAGTTATCATCCGAACCCCTTCCAGTATTAAGTTGTAAACAACAGATAATTGCATTAAGTATGGTGCGTAATGTAATCAACACAAATATCCTTAGACAAAGCATCAATGTTTTATCCCTAGTAGCACAAAGACATCCACAACCTTAGAACTTTCTGTCACTGTCCCAGATTTAATGGAGGCATGAACCCACTATCGAGCATAATTACTCCCTCTTGGAGTTACAAGTATCAACTTGGCCAGAGACTCTACTAGCAACGGAGAGCATGCAAGAACATAAACAACACATATATGATAGATTGATAATCAACTTAACATAGTATTCTCTATTCATCGGATCTCGCCAAACACAACATGTAGCATTACAAATAGATGATCTTGATCATGTTAGGCAGCTCACAAGATCTATAACAATGAAAGCACAAGCGGAGAAGACAACCATCTAGCTACTACTATGGACCCATGGTCCAAGGATGAACTACTCACGCATCAATCCGGAGGAGGGTATGATGATGTAGAGCCCCTCCGGTGATGATTCCCCTCTCCGCAGGTGCCGGAGGCGATCTCCTGAATCCCCGAGATGGGATTGGCGGCGGCCTCTCGCAATGTTTTCCGTATCGTGGCTCTCGATACTGGGGTTTCGACGGAGGCTTTAAGTAGGCGGAAGGGTAGGTCAAGTGGCGGCACGAGGGCCCACACACTAGGGCCGCGCGGCCAGGGCCCGGCGCGCCGCCCTGGTGTGTGGCTACCTCGTGGCCCCACTTCGTCTCCTTTCGGTCTTCTCGAAGCTTCGTGCAAAAATAGGACCCTAGGCGTTGATTTCGTCCAATTCCGAGAATATTTCCTTACTAGGATTTCTCAAACCAAAAACAAAGAAAAGAACTGGCACTTCGGCATCTTGTTAATAGGTTAGTGCCGGAAAATGTAAAATAATGCTGTAAAGTATGTATAAAACATTCAAGTATTGTAATAAAAGTATCATGGAACATAAGAAATTATAGATACGTTTGCGACGTATCAAGCATCCCCAGCTTAGTTCCTACTCGTCCTCGAGTAGGTAAACGATAACACAAATAATTTCTGAAGTGACATGCTACCAACATAATCTTGATCAACATTATTGTAAAGCATATGAGATGAATGGAGTGATCTGAACAAAAGATTGCTAACAAAGATAATGACTAAGCAAATGAATCATATAGCAAAACTTTTCATGAATAATACTTTCAAACAAGTATCAATAAGATTTGCATAAGAGTTAACTCATAAGCAATAAATTCATAGTAGAATGCATTGAAGCAACACAAAGGATGATTAAGTTTCAGCAATTGCTTTCAACTTGTAACATGTATATCTCATGGATATTTGTCAACATAGAGTAATATAACAGCAATAAGTAAACATGTAAGAATCAATGCACACAGTTAACACAAGTGTTTGCTTCTAAGATAGAAGGGAATGGGTAAACTGACTCAACAATAAAGTAAAAGATTGGCCCTTCGCAGAGGGAAGCATGGATTACTATTTTTGTGCTAGAGCTTTTGTTTTGAAAACATAGAAACAATTTTGTCAACGGTAGTAATAATTCATATGTGCTATGCATAATACTTCCTACAAGTTGCATGTCTCATGCATAGAATACCAATAGTGCTCGCACCTTGTCCTACTATCTCGGAAACACGGATTCTCATCGCATAACATATGCTTCAACCAAGTGTCACAAAGGGGTACCTCTATGCCGCCTGTACAAGTGTCTAAGGAGAAAGCACGCATTGGATTTCTCGCTTTTGATTATTCTCAACTTAGACATCCATACCGGGACAACATAGACAACAGATAATGGACTCCTCTTTTTAATGCTTGAGCATTCAACAATAGTTAATATTCTTATAAGAGATTGAGGTTGTATGTCCAAACTGAAACTTCCACCATGATACATGGCTTTAGTTAGCGGCCCAATGTTCTTCTCTAACATATGCATACTCAAACCATTTGATCGTGAAGTCCACTACTTCAGACAAGACGAACATGCATAGCATCTCACATGATATCCAACAAAGATAAAGTTGATGGCGTCCCCAGAAAACATGGTTACCGCTCAACAAGCAACTTATAAGAATTAAGACACATAACTACATAATCATCACCACAATAGTTTTTAAGCTATTTGTCCCATGAGCTATATATTGTAAAGGTAGAGGAATGAAATTTTAAAGGTAGCACTCAAGTAATTTACTTTGGAATGGCAGAAAAATACCACATAATAGGTAGATATGGTGGACACAAATGGCATGGAGTTTGGCTCAAGGTGTTTGGATGCACGAGAAGCATTTCCTCTCAGTACAAGGTTTGGGCTAGCAAGGTTATTTGAAGCAAACACAAGTATGAACAGGTACAGCAAAACTCACACAAGAACATATTGCAAGTATTATAAGGCTCTACACTGTCTTCCTTGTTGTTCAAACACTTTACCCGAAAATATCTAGACTTAGAGAGATCAATCATGCAAACCAAATTAAACAAGCTCTACAGTAGTTCTTCATTAATAGATTAAACTACATGATGCAAGAGCTTAAACATGATCTATGAGAGCTCAAACAATTGCCAAATTGCCAAACCATATGCAGCACTTTCCAATTCCAACCAAATAGCAATCTAACGAAGCAATAAGCCTTCGCCATGAACATTAAAGCACAATTAAGAACACAAGTGTTCCATATGAAAAAGCGGAGCGTAATATCTCCAATATAAGGATGGCGAGATCCAACTTTATTCAAAACAAAACAAAAATAAAAACAAACCGATGCTCCAAGTAAAGAACATAAGAATGTGACGGAATAAAAATATAGTTTCACTAGAAGTGACCCGATAATGTTGTCGATGAAGAAGGGGATGCCTTGGGCATCCCCAAGCTTAGATGCTTGAGTCTTCTTAAAATATGCAGGGATGAACCACCGGGGCATCCCCAAGCTTAGACCTTTCACTCTTCTTGATCATTGTATATCATCCTCTTCTCTTGACCCTTGAAAACTTCCTTCACACAAACTTCAAGCAAACTCATGAGAGGGTTAGTGCATAACCACAAATTCACATATTCAGAGGTGACACAATCATTATTAACACTTCTGGACATTGCACAAAGCTTTTGAAAGTTAATGGAACAAAGAAACTCATTCAACATAGCAAAAGCGGCAATGCGAAATAAAAGACAGAATCTGTCAAAAACAGAACAGTCCGTAAAGATGCATCTGGACTGGGCACTTAACTTGCTCAAATGGAAAAACTCAAAACTAATGAAAGTTGCGTACATATCTGAGGATCACGCTCGTAAATTTGCAGATTTTTCGAATTGAGACTTATGCCAGAATTCGTGACAGACAGCAATGCTGTTTCTGCGCAGCGATCCCAAATATAACATCAACTTTAGCATAGAAACTTTACTTGGCACAAAAACATGATAAGGAGAGGTTTCTACAGTAGTAAACAACTTCCAAGACTCAACAAAACAAAAATTGCTGTAGTAAAATAAACACATGGGTTATCTCCCAAGAAGTGCTTTTCTTTAACGCCTTTCAGCTAGGCGCAGAAAGTGCAAATCAAGTAACATCAAGAGAAGAAGCATCAACATCATAACTTGTTCTAATAATAGAATCAAAAGGCAACTTCATTCTCTTTCTAGGGAAGTGTTCCATACCTTTCTTGAGAGGAAATTGATATTTAATATTACCTTCCCTCATATCAATAACAACACCAATGGTTCGAAGAATAGGTCTTCCCAATACAATAGGACAAGATGCATTGCATTCGATATCCAAGACAACAAAATCAACGGGGACAAGGTTGTTGTTAACCGTAATGCGAACATTATCAATCCTCCCCAAAGGTTTCTTTTTAACATTATCGGCAAGATTAACATCCAAATAACAATTCTTCAATGGTGGCAAGTCAAGCATATCATAAATCTTTTTAGGCATAACAGAAATACTTGCACCAAGATCACATAAAGCATTACACTCAAAATCATTGAATTTCATTTTAATGATGGGCTCCCAACCATCTTCTAACTTCCTAGGAATAGAAGCTTCAAGTTTTAATTTCTCTTCCCTAGCTTTAATGAGAGCATTTGTAATGTGTTTTGTAAAGGCTAAATTTATAGCACTAGCATTGGGACTTCTAGCAAGTTTTTGTAAGAACTTTATAACTTCAGTAATATGACAATCATCAAAGTCTAACCCATTATGTTCTACAGCAATGGAATCATTGTCACCAATATTTTGAAAAATTTCAGCAGTTTTATCACAAGCAGTTTCAGCAGTTTCAGGCAATTTTGTACGCTTTGCACTAGGAGTAGAAACATTGCCAACACCAATTATTTTACCATTGATAGTAGGAGGTGCAGCAACATGGGAAGAATCAACATTACTAGTGGTGGTAATAGTCCATACTTTAGCTACATTATTTTCTTTAGCAAGTTTTTCTTTTTCTTCTCTATCCCACCTAGCATGCAATTCAGTCAACAATCTAATATTATCATTAATTCTAACTTGGATGTCATTTGTTTTAGCAAACCTAGCATCTTCAACTTTCTCAGGCATAACTTTCAATTTTAAAAGATCAACATCAAGAGCAAGACTATCAACCTTAGAAGCAAGAATATCAATTTTACCAAGCTTTTCTTCAACAGTTTTATTGAAAGCAGTTTGTGTACTAATAAATTCTTTAAGCATCACTTCAAGACCAGAGGGTACACTCTTATTATTATTGTAAGGATTACCATAAGAATTACCATAACCACTACCATTATTAGAAGGATATGGCCTATAGTTGTTGTTACCATAATTATTCCTATAAGCATTGTTGTTGAAATTATTGTTCTTAATGAAATTCACATCAACATTTTCTTCTTGAGCAACTAATGAAGCTAAAGGAACATTATTAGGATCAATATGAGATCTACCATTTGCAAGCATAGACATAATAGCATCAATCTTATCACCCAAAGAAGAGGTTTCTTCAACAGAATTTACCTTCTTACCTTGAGGAGTTCTTTCAGTGTGCCATTCAGAGTAATTGATCATCATATCATCAAGTAATTTAGTTGCGGCGCCCAGGGTGATGGACATAAAAGTACCTCCAGCAGCTGAATCCAATAGGTTCCTTGAGGAAAAATTCAATCCTGCATAAAATGTTTGGATGATCATCCAAGTAGTCAGTCCATGGGTTGGACAATTCTTTACCAAAGATTTCATTCTCTCCCATGCTTGAGCAACATGTTCATTATAAAATTATTTAAAATTCATTGTGCTACTTCTCAAAGATATAATTTTAGCAGGAGGATAATATTTACTAATAAAAGTATCTTTGCATTTAGTCCATGAATCAATACTATTCTTAGGCAAAGATAGCAACCAATCTTTAGCTCTTCCTCTTAATGAGAAAGGAAACAATTTTAGTTTTATAATATCACCATGTATATCCTTATGCTTTTGCATTTCACAAAGTTCAACAAAATTATTAAGATGGGCAGCAGATCATCATTAACACAAAATTGCTCTCTCATAACAAGATTCAGTAAAGCAGGTTTAATTTCATAGAATTCTGCTGTAGTAGCAGGTGGAGCAATATGAGTACATATAAAATCATTATTATTTGTGCTAGTGAAGTCACACAACTTAGTATTTTCAGGAGTACCCATTATAGCAGTAGTAAAGTAAACTAGGCAAACAAAGTAAAGGCAAGTAACTAATTTTTGTGTGTTTTTGATATAGAGAACAAGACAGTAAGTAAAGCTAGCAACTAATTTTTGTGTGTTTTGTTTAAGTGCAGCAAACAAAGTAGTAAATAAAATAAAGCAAGACAAAAACAAAGTAAAGAGATTGGAAGTGGAGACTCCCCTTGCAGCGTGTCTTGATCTCCCCGGCAACGGCGCCGAAAAAGTTGCTTGATGCGCGTAGATGTACATGTCCGTTGGGAACCCCAAGAGGAAGGTATGATGCGCACAGCGACAAGTTTTCCCTCAGAAAGAAACCAAGGTTATCGAACCAGTAGGAGCCAAGAAGCACGTGAAGGTTGTTGGTGGAGGAATGTAGTGCGACGCAACACCAGTGAAACCGCGCCAACGTGGAACCTGCACAACACAATCAAAGTACTTTGCCCCAACGTAACAGTGAGGTTGTCAATCTCACCGGCTTGCTGAAAACAAAGGATTAAGCGTATTGAGTGGAAGATGGTGTTTGTTTGCAAAGAACAGTAAAAAGTAGAATGTATTCAGATGTAAAAGAATGGACCGGGGTCCACATTTCACTAGTGGTGTCTCTCCAATAAGATAACTAACATGCTAGGTGAACAAATTACAGGCGAGCAATTGACAAATAAAGATTCAATACATATCAACGATGATTACTATGTGATTTAATCAGGGCATTACGACAAAGTACATAGACCGCTATCCAACATGCATCTATGCCTAAATAATCCACCTTCAGGTTATCATCCGAACCCCTTCCAGTATTAAGCTGTAAACAACGATAATTGCATTAAGTATGGTGCGTAATGTAATCAACACAAATATCCTTGGACAAAGCATCAATGTTTTATCCCTAGTAGCAACAGACATCCACAACCTTAGAACTTTCTGTCACGTCCCATTTAATGGAGGCATGAACCCACTATCGAGCATAATTACCTCTCTTGAGTTACAAGTATCAACTTGGCCGAGCCTCTACTAGCAACGGAGAGCATGCAAGAACATAAACAACACATATATGATAGATTGATAATCAACTTAACATAGTATTCTCTATTCATCGGATCTCGCCAAACACAACATGTAGCATTACAAATAGATGATCTTGATCATGTTAGGAAGCTCACAAGATCTATAACAATGAAAGTACAAGCGGAGAAGACAACCATCTAGCTACTGCTATGGACCCATGGTCCAAGGATGAACTACTCACGCATCAATCCGGAGGCGGGCATGATGATGTAGAGCCCCTCCGGTGATGATTCCCCTCTCCGGCAGGGTGCCGGAGGCGATCTCTGAATCCCCGAGATGGGATTGGCGGCGGCGGCCTCTCGCAATGTTTTCCGTATCGTGGCCCTCGGTACAGGGGGTTTCGCGACGGAGGCTTTAAGTAGGCGGAAGGGTAGGTCAAGTGGCGGCACGAGGGGCCCACACACTAGGGCCGCGCGGCCAGGGCCTGGGCCGCGCCGCCCAGGTGTGTGGCCACCTTGTGGCCCCACTTCGTCTCCCTTTCGGTCTTCTGGAAGCTTCGTGCAAAAATAGGACCCAGGCGTTGATTTCGTCCAATTCCGAGAATATTTCCTTACTAGGATTTCTGAAACCAAAAACAGCAAAAAAAAACTGGCACTTCGGCATCTTGTTAATAGGTTAGTGCCGGAAAATGTAAAATAATGATGTAAAGTATGTATAAAACATTCAAGTATTGTAATAAAAGTAGCATGGAACATAAGAAATTATAGATACGTTTGCGACGTATCAACGTCATGCTCCCACAGTTCACCATTGCCTTATCTTTTGTTTCTTTCTTCACTCGGAAGAAAAACTGCCACAGCCGGACATCTGGTCGGATCCCAAGATGCCCTTCGCAGAGAGTTGCGAAGTTGGAGAGGAGGAGGTATGAGTTTGGGCAGATGTTGTGGGGTTGGAGTCCGTATGTGTTGAGGACTGAGAGGAAAACTCTGAGCAGGGGAGCGACAATCCCCGCTCCACCCAAGCCTTGGTCATAACCACTTCGTCGGCTCCGGGCTTGGGGACATCGGTGTCGCGTATGAAACTCCAGTGTGAGGAGATCATTCCCTCGTTCTGGAACTCTCTGAGCTCCACATCAGTGGTTTCACAGGGCCACCATTGACCCCGTTCTCCTTCACGATTCCGGGCCTTGGACGCCCTATTGTTTTCCGCTTCCTGCATTTTGGCTGCCATTCTAGCTTGTCCCTCAAGTTCTTCCTGAAGCTCTTTGAGGGAGGGAATCCGGCCTGGAGCGGTGCTGGAAGATGCGGAAAATGGTTGAGCTAACCTGATGTCGGAAACATATGGTGGCAGATATGCTATGGATCCGGGCAGATTGGTTCTAGTGTACTGGGATCCGGGCTACTCGAAGAACTACCAGTACAGTGCGGTGAACCGTGTGACATGCTTCCGGCTGCACTCATGCAAACTAAATTGAGTATCCAGATCTACGCTAAGTCTATCTTCTACGAGGCCGGCGCACGTACCGTTAATGGCACGGTGGCTCGACACAGCTCCGGTGGAGCGGGGTTGTCGGACTTGCAGCAAATCACCTCGCGTGACCACGAATCGGCGGCGGGAAGGATTTCCCGATCAACCGAGATGATCTTGGCGCGAGGGGAGGCTTGGAGTGGCGGCGCGCGGAGCTCTCCGTGACAAAGTTCGCCGGAGCTGAGATCCGTCGGGCGGCGCGGCGCGAGGAAGAAGACGATGCGGGTGAGAAGGTGAAAGAATGAGAAGTTACCGCGCGCGAGGGTTATTTATAGACCTAGCGCGGAGATCCGTGTTTTGGATCCGACGGCGGAAACTGAACAGTCTCGCCGTTGGATGATTGACACGTGTCTTAGGTCAAAAGCGGTAAAACTACGTGGAGGTAACTCAACTGTGCGCTCCCGAAATTTCCGGCTGAAAATTCGCATCTCCGAAAATTTAGCGCGGGAAAATAGGAAGTTGTGCGCGGGAAAAGGGGAGATTCCATGATGTTGCCGTTACTGAAGAACAGAAGATTTCCGGAAAGATGATGCCGGAAACAAGTAAAAGTTTGGAAGCTCTTCAAGATTCTCTTCGGATCCGAGCTGATTGAAGTCGGAGGAATGATGAATCTCGGAGAACTTCGGGGGCTACTGTTGTGGGTATACTTTATGGGTATATCAACGGCGTGGCCTGGATCCGGCAAGCCCGGGTCGCCCACAGACGGTGATGGTGGCGTGTGGCCCATCGGGCGGCCCAGTTGCTGTTGATCATGAAGGATGAAGTCCAGCCCAGGAACAAGGAGCCGGATCTCAACCGACCTACGAAGGAGGCCGGATCCGTGGAGGCCCATAAAGTATCCGGATCCAGCACGGCCAAATATGGAAGGCGGATCCTTGACGTACACAGCAAGATATTGTACCGTAGTTAGGCAACTTGTATTCCGGCTAGGACTCTCCATGTAAACCCTAGATCCGTGCGTCTTTATAAGCCGGATCCCGGGAGCCCTAGGGGCACAACCACAACCATTGTAACAACGCGCAAGCGCCCAGATAATTCCAGACAAGCAGCAGTAGGCCGTGTCTCCGTGCATGTGTCTATCGCTACCTCCCGAATACTCTCTCCCTGATATTCTCCTCTCTGTTATTGAGGATGGACACACGACACCGTTTGGGCGGCGATCACCCCCATGCTCTCCTCCCTGTCCTTACAGAAGATCACAAACTTGCATTAAGTCTCATCAACACAAAATTAACAACCTCGCAATTGCATAGTTCTTCACCAAGATGAAGGGGTTCTGCTCCAAACTTGTTGCTGCCAGCAAGATCATAGACGATGATGAGTCGTGGGGTATGTAATGAAGCGGCTGGACACCTCTCCTACAACTCTCGCATCTTCTCTGTCAATGCCAACCATGGCACCACTCTCGATGATCTGTTCGGTCAGATCTGCGACATACATCAAAACATGTGAAAGGGTATATGAGCGAGTGTGTGTGGGGGTGGGGGTGGGCGTGGGTGTGAATAGAAGCTAATCCAAGTTTTAATCACTTTATAGAGAGGTGAAGCCATATGATGCAAGAACAAGATAAATCAAGGTACAAGAACAACAAGTAAAGTAACCACAAGTAGAACAAGTAATAGAGAGCAAGAGTGAAAGGAACGATACAATCAAAGTCAAGACACGAGATGCGGGCAATTGTTTCCCGTCGTTCCTTCCCAATGGAGGTACATCTAAGTTGGAGAGGTAGGTGCTACGAAAGCCACAACCTCCATAAAGGTGTCACATTCTTTTCCGCCGAGTTCACCACCAAGGTGTACCCACTTCTCCGCTAAGCAAGGTTGGCCTACGCGGTAAACCTTCACACAACGTTGGGGCATGGCTCCACACCTCAAATGGAGGCTCCCAACATCATCAAGAACTTCGACAAATCCAATCAAGCTTCATTATGACCTCTTAACAAGGGTCTCCATCTAAGGAGATCTAAGGTTAGAATTTCCATCTAGGAGTACTTGGGGAATTTAAAATTTATTAGGTAGGTGTGTAGATCGGACCCTCCTCCTTTGATTCACAAAGTATGGGGTTGATTGATTGGCTAGCAAGGGAGCTCTAGGGCTTTGAAGCTCAACAACAACGGAGGAGAGAGAGAGAGAGAGAGAGAGAGAGAGAGAGAGAGAGAGAGCGAGAGAGAGAGAGAGAGAGAGAGGTGTAGGAGCAGGCTAGAGAAGAAGACCCCTTTTTATAGGGGTCCTCGGGTTCAACCTTTTTTCTGCAATTCCGAGCCTAACCGGTACTAATGCTCCGGAGAGCGGTACTACTGCTTATGTGTTACCGCTGTGATTTGGACAAAATGTGGGACTCGCTCGGTGGTACTACCAGAATATACACCGGTCATGGTATCACTGTCTGTTATTGCGAGTTCGGTGTACTAGAGGGTACCAGAGCGGTACTAGCCCGGTACTACCACTACCATGATTACATACAGATGGTACCTGTGCAGTATTTCTATCGATACATACTTCCACGAGCCCACAACAGAGTTACTAGAGCAGTAATTTCAGGCTGGGTACCAGTCAGGTACAACATGGAAACATAACGTTTTTGCACAAAAAGCGGTATCGCGAGCGGTACCTACACCGGTACTGCCGCTCGTAGGTGAGCAGTGCAGTACCGCCGGCTTGATTCCGGCTTGTCTGTACACGTGTGTTGGACAGTGGTAGTGATGGAGGCGATGACCGCAATTATCGTGGTGATTGCAATAACTGCGGTGACTATAGTGACCGTACTGGTGGTTGTCGTGATGATAGTGGACAGGGTCGTTGCTGCACAGATGGCAGCGGACCGAGTGGTCCTAAAGAAAAGAAGTGAAGGATGACCGTTAGAGAGAGAATTGGCAACGCGACTGGCAACGCGGGCGGCGAGCCCGCTTCGTCGACTCCGGCGGCCGTTCAACCTCATCTCTTCTGTGGCAGGACATCGGAGCGTCTTGTCGGCCGGTTTTGGGTGTTAGCGGCGTCGGACGACGAAGAAGACGATGAAGACGCCATGGCGGATACCTCGCCACTTCAAGAGGGTGACTCATGGCAGTACCTATGGCGAACACCGGAGGTTGTCCACGACAGGGAACTCAACGAGTCTACTCAGGATTTGGCACGGAGGGCGATCAAGCGTCTACATCGGCGTCAGCTGCAGAGAAAGGCTGTCATGGAATTCATGGCAATGGAAGGTACGTCGGTCTCACCGTTGTTAACGCCGTTGGGCAGATCTGTTCAAAAGTCTCTGATTCTCCCAGTGTTGGAGCCATCTGTTTTCCACGATGAGGGTCAGGAAGGATGGACGGTTGTACGCCGGCGACGTTGGTCGCCGGAGATCGACAAGACAATACCTGATCCGGTGATTGCGCCGGTAAATGCGGGGCGTTCAAAAATATATGGTTTGGGCTCGTTACGTTTGAGGCCTACGTCTGTTTTCTCTGATCAAGGAGGCCCAGCCCGGATAGTGCAACGACAGATTTTTCCTGGGAAGAATGATCGGTCTGTTGAGACCCATCGTCCAATCCAGGTCAAAGTCGGAGGCACCGTCGCTGGGCATGCGTTTAGACGCCTTCTAGGGTTTGCTTGGCGGAAGATACAGAGGGGAGAGCAAGTTGTCCAACAGCCGAACTTCACCGCGACGATGAGCGGTGATGGTGGCAACGGTGGTTTCAACCCAGGGAGGGGCGCGTTCAGCCATGGTGGCGAGGTTTCCAGGCTCATGGAGGTTTTGCCGCGGGTCGTGGGGGCAATGCACGCGGGCGCATGGGACAAGGTGGCGGTCGAGGAGGACCTGGTTTCAATGGAGGCCGCGGATACCAAGGTAACGGACATACTGGCTATGGTCGCAATTTCGTTCAGGGTGAATCAAGTGGGACGGCAGCAGGTGGGCATTTTACAAATTCTAGAGATGACAATTGGGGGGGACAGAGGAATTACAACAATTCATATGGTAATTATAGAGCAAACTATGGGGGTAATCAGCAGAGGTGGACTAATCCGAATAATGGAGGCAGGGGAGGTGCTTTTCAGTCACGTTTCCGAGGTACTAATGATGGTGCGGCTTCTGGACCAATTGATGCAGAGCTACTTCAGCAGACGGTGCAGGCCGTCGTAGCAGCTGTGACGGCGGTGCAGAAGACTCCTGAGGCGAATAATGCACTTGCCCCTGGTACGGTTGCTGGTACACATGTTCCGATTTTGCCTGTAAATCCGAATGTGGCTATGCAGTCGAGCAACCAGGGTGCAGAGCCTCAGGTAGTTCAAGGTAATGCAAAAGAGGGAGATGGATCAGGACCAGCAAAGAAAAAGAAGGAGGACAAGGAGACTTGTTTCCGTTGCAAAAAACCTGGCACTTTATTGATGATTGTATTACACCTTTTTGTGATTTATGTGAGTCCATCCATCACTTATCCTCAGCCTGCCATCTTTTGCAAGCCCCAAAACCTACTGCTATTCTGCATGGATATGCAAATGAGGCACTTATGTTCTTTGAGATGACATGTGGTGCTTTCAAGGCAAAGGTGGAGAACCCTAAGCTTGCCAAAGTGTCTGTGGAGGGTGAGGTGTTGACTATACCTGAGATTATTGAGTATATGAAGAGGATTGTGCCACATGAAAAAATTCAATGGGAAGTTTATCATTATAAGGATAATATATATAGAGTGAAGTTGCCAAGCAAATATGAAGTGCAGAGGCTCAAGAATTTTGGCTCTTATGTTTGCCCAAATAAGGATACAGTTTTGTTCTTTGATTTTTGGTCTTCAGTGGAGGAGCCATTATATATGCTGCCAGAGGTGTGGGTTCGTGTTGATGGAATACCTTCAGACATGAGAGCTGATTATTTGTCCTTGTGGGGAATTGGTTCTCTCTTTGGCAAAACTTTGGATGTTGATATGCCTTTTACTCGTAAGAAGAAGTTGCTTCGGATCAAGATTGGGTGTGTGGACCGCAATCTTATTCCTCTGGATAGTGATGTTTTTATTAGGAGGGGTTTCTAGAAGCTCCGTTTTGAGGTGCAGGCAGGAGATGGTAGTCAGGAGGTGAATATGACGAAAGCAAATTATGATAACAATGGGGGAGGTGACCCAAACAATGGTTTGGGGCAAGGTGATGGTCACAATGATATGGAGATGGATGCTAGAGGCATGGAGAATGGGGAAAATGCTCATAACAATGGTCTAGATGGGAATGGTGAAAAAAATGGGGAAGAGGGGATGCAAGAACAAGGTGCACAAGTAGAGGAAATTTGTATTGGGACTTTGAAGGTGCCTTTTTCCCCAGTAGGTAATGTGCTTTCTGTTAATAATTTGGCTCAAGAAAATATTGTTTTTCCGCCTATATCGCATGCTAAAATTATGTCACTACAAGATAGACAATGTGCTGATTCTATTCCAGGCAGATCCGCCTTGGGATCGCCGAGGGGTACTGGGCCAAGGGCCTTGGCTTCGGTGCTATCGGCTGACAGCAGTCACCTGAGTTGCAGAGCTGAAGTGGTCACAGTTGGACAGCGGAGTGGAGTGGCGATGGCCACTGCTAGTCCGCCAGCTGTTCATGTGATGCAGGGAATGGGTCAGGCGTCTGTCGCGAGCCGTTTGATGGCCAATGGCGTGCAACAGACCAACCATGCAATGATGATTGCTGCTAACAGCCGTGTGGCCGTGCCTCTGCTGACCAATGAGGAGGACCGGGTCGAGCATGCAGGGGACAGGGGGTTGGAGACGCTGCTGCCAAGCTTGGATCGGATGCGGTCACACTGGCTAGTACCGGGCAGCTCTTTACACACGTCTCGCCGCAGAAGATCCCTGCTACTGCTGATCCTGCTGGTCATGATGTCAATAGACACTCGGTTGTTGATGGGCCAATGATGAGGCCAGCAGTACATGTTCTGGGCGGATCTTTTGTGCATGGAGCTGGTATGAGTGTGGGTGTGTCTTCTCATAATTCGACTGTTAATGATTTCTTACAATCTGATTCTTATGTTTGTCATATTACTGATGCAGATGGTTCGTTGGAACCCATGATCAAACAAGTGGATAATGTTATGGGAAGCCCTTTGGTTCATAATAGACGGGAGATACCTACAGTTGATTCTCAGGGAATTCGGAGGGATGCCTCAAATATGAATTCTACTGGTGGGTCTCTTCTCCTTTCCGAGTTGTCAGCTAATAATGATATACATAAGGCATCTATATCTATAACTGACAATGATTCTGTATCTCACTGCCCTTCATTAGAGGAGGTAATCACATTTGGGGGAATTCCGAAGCCCACTGGTGTGAGGTCGAGTACCCGGTTGGGTGGCCAACCTAATGCCGACATGCCTCAGATGGAAAAGGCAATGATGAAGGCGCAGTCTCGTGATGAGTCTTTCTCTTTAGGTCAGTTCACTGTTAAAGGGCTTAAATTGGTGGAAGAGGAACGTATTTTAACTATTTTGGAAAATAAGAAGAATGAAATGGAGGATATGGAAGAAGGTATGGAGACTCTTGTATTGTCAAAAGTGTCCACCTTATGTGAGGATTTGATTGATGATGATGAGATCCCACTGGATCTGGATGATCACCTGGAACATCTTAAGCCAGTGGTGAAGGTTAAAAAAATTAGACAAAGGAAAGTTTATGATACTAGTAATATCCGTAAGAGTACTAGGAAAAGAATTAAAAAACAATTTTCATAATGCAGAATTTAAAAGGTATTAATTGGAATCCAGGGGGTTTTGGTGATACTGCGAAGCATTTATTTGTCAAAGAGGTGATTCGGGAACATAAATTAGATTTCATAGCTTTGTTGGAAACTGGGAGATCTAATTTCTCGATTCCTTTTTTGAACCAATTAGCGGCTGGATATAATTTCTCTTGGTTTTGTTTACCACCACATGGTCGTTCAGGAGGTATTCTAGTGGGAATAAATTCCGATACGCTACAGGTGTTAAATGTAAGCACAGGAGATTTTTGCGTTAAGCTACATATTAAATGTAAGAGAGATGGTTTTGAGTGGATTCTGGTGCCGGTCTATGGGGCTGCCCAAGATGAGCACAAAGCTGAATTTTTGGCTGAATTGGTAAGAACTTGTGAATCTGAAACACTACCTATGTTGGTAGGGGGTGATTTCAATATTATACATAAAAGGGAGGAGAAAAATAATAATAATTTCAAAGCGCGTTGGCCCTTTGTTTTTAATGCAATTATTGAACATCTCAACTTGCGTGAAATTGCACTCACTGGGAGACAATTTACATGGGCAAGTAGGAGAAATGAACCTACATATGAGAAACTAGATAGAGTCTTAGCATCTACCTCGTGGGAACAGAAATTTCCTTTAGTGACTGTTAGAGCTTTAACTAGAGCTGAATCCGATCATACGCCAATACTGATTGACTCAGGCGTGAAAGCACACCTGGGTAATCAAGCAAAATTCTCTTTTGAGCTACATTGGTTGCGTCAAGAAGTTTTTTTTTGAAATGATAGTAAAGGAGTGTAACTCAGTTAGAGGTGGAGCTAGTCCGATGGAGGTTTGGTTGAATAAACTAATACATATAAGAAGATTTCTTAAGGGATGGGCAAGAAATCAGAGTGGTAAATATAAGAAAGAGAAAGAGAGATTATTAAATATTATTGATCATCTGGATTTAAAAGCAGAAACAAACACTTTGGATACTAATGAAAGGGAAGAGTTGAAAAAGGCTAATGATAGTCTATCTAAATTAAGAATAGAAGAGGACTCAAAATGGGCTCAGAGAGAGAAGGTCAAACATATTCAAGAAGGGGGTAATAATACGAGATATTTTCACCTAATAGCAAATGGTAAACATCGAAAGAAGAAGATCTTCCAACTTGAACAACAAGAGGGGACTATTGTTGGGAAAGATAATCTAAAAGTTTATATTACCGAATTCTATAAGAAGTTATTTGGAGAACCGACTCCAACAAATATTTCTTTAGCCGAGGACGAGACTAATGATATAACGCAAATATCGTCAATTGAGAATGAGATCTTGACGGCCCCTTGTACTGAAGAGGAGGTTCACCAAGCTATCTCACAAATGGAGCTGAATAAAGCTCCTGGGCCGGATGGATTTCCAGCTGAATTTTATCAAAAAAATTGGGAAGTAATAAAAAATGACCTTATGGCTCTGTTTGCGTAGTTTACTAATGGGGATTTGCCCCTTTATAAGTTGAACTTCGGAGTTATCACATTACTACCCAAAAAAGAGAGTGCGGTTCAGATTCAGCAATACAGACCTATTTGCTTACTTAATGTATGTTTTAAGATATTCACTAAAGTTGGTACTAATCGCATATCTGGCATTGCCCCGAGGGTTATTAGACCAACGCAATCCGCATTCATGCCTGAGAGAAATATTTTAGAAGGAGTGGTCATACTTCATGAAACGATTCATGAGCTACATAATAAAAAGATGGACGGTGTCTTATTTAAGATATGATTTTGAGAAAGCGTACGATAAGGTAAAATGGCCATTTTTACAGCAAACGTTACGAATGAAAGGTTTTGCTCCGGAGTGGGGAAGACTAGTGCAACAATTTGTACAAGGTGGTAGTGTTGGGGTGAAGGTTAATGATGATATTGGTCATTATTTCCAAACAAAAAAAGGTCTAAGGCAAGGGGATCCTCTGTCTCCAATGCTTTTTAACATTGTGGTGGATATGCTTGCCATCTTAATTGAAAGAGCCAAAGAGGATGGTCAAGTCGGAGGATTAATTCCTCATTTAGTTGAGGGAGGTCTCTCTATACTACAATATGCTGATGATACTATCCTTTTTTTGGAACATGACCTCAACAAAAGCCGTCAACATGAAACTAATCTTGTGTCTTTTTGAAGAACTCTCGGGACTCAAGATTAATTTCCATAAAAGTGAGATTTTTTGTTTTGGAAAGGCAAAAGAGGAGGAAGACCAGTATAAGCAGATCTTTGGATGTGATGCTGGACAACTCCCTTTTAGATACTTAGGTATTCCAATCCATTACATGAAACTCAAAAATTCTGATTGGTATCCGGTAGAAACACGGTTTGAGAGTAAATTAGGATGCTGGAAAGGGAAGTTACTATCTTATGGAGATAGGTTAGTACTTATTAATTCAGTATTAACTAGCTTACCGATGTTTATGTTGTCTTTCCTACAAATACCCGTTGGGGTAAGGAAACGTTTGGACTTCTATAGATCTAGATTCTTCTGGCAGTCCGACGAAAACAAAAGAAAATACCGGCTTACTAAATGGAATATTGTTTGTCGCCCCAAGGATCAAGGGGGCTTAGGTATTGAAGTTCTGGAGATCAAAAATAGATGTTTATTGAGCAAATGGCTTTTTAAACTTCTTAATGAGGATGGGGTGTGGCAGGAGTTGCTACATAATAAATACCTAAGACAAAAAAACATTATCAGAGGTTCAACCGAAGGCGTCTGACTCTCCATTCTGGAAAGGTTTGATGGCTGTCAAACATGAGTTCTTTTCCAGGGGTTTTTTCAAAGTGGGTAATGGATTGCAGACCCGCTTCTGGGAAGATACCTGGTTAGGCAAGACTTCTTTGGCTCATCAATATCCATCACTATATAATATTGTCCATCATAAAAATGTTACCGTTGCATAGGTATTAGGCCAATCACCGTTGAATATTACATTTAGAAGAGTGTTAGATGGTAATAAATGGAATTTGTGGTTGCAAATATGTAGGAAATTAATGGCCGTAAATTTGAATAATGAGGGAGATCGTTTTATTTGGGAATTGCCACCAAATGGTCAGTTTACAGTGAAGTCCATGTATGAAGACCTTATGTGTGACCATACCCCCTTCCCAAGAAAATATCGGTGGAAAGTTAAAATTCCGCTAAAAATTAAGATTTTTATGTGGTTCTTAAGTAATAAGGTGTTATTAACTAAGGACAATCTAGCTAAACGTCATTGGAATGGGTGTACAAAATGTGTTTTCTGTGGGGAACAGGAGACTATCCAACACCTTTTTATTGAATGGCCTTTAGCTAAACTCTTATGGCGTACGGTTAATTTTACCTATGATCTTCCACCTCCCACCAATATTACTAATATGTTTGGTAATTGGTTAAATGGAGTAGATAGACAATCTAAAGTGTATATCCGTATTGGGGTTTCTGTTTTATGTTGGTCTATCTGGAGGACCAGGAACGATATAATTTTTAATAAAAAACCCTCTTTTCATTTCTTGCAGGTTATCCATATGGTTTCCCATTGGGTTCAGCTTTGGGCTCTGCTTTCTCCGGAGGGACAGCGGGATGCTATGGTTACTGGATGCACACGTCTCCTGATGGTCGCTCAGGATATCTTGTGCCAGGCTGGTTGGCGACATACTAGAAGGATATGTTGAGTGTCATCTTAGTATGTTATTTTTTTCGAAGGATGATTTTTGTATCAATCCTTCATTCTGCGTGAGTTGTAAGACTTTATTACTTGAATTTTAATAAAAGGCCGTGTGCATCATCACGATGCAGAAGCCGGGATATACTCCCATTTCGAAAAAAAGATGGCAGCGGACCTATCCACCGTTGCGGTGGTGCCCAAGGTCACTCTCACCATGATCGCAACCCCACTCCCTTTGTCAATGCTACTTGCCAAATCTGCAAGACCCATGACCACTCGACAAGTGACTATTGGTGGCTCTAAGAGGATGATTCCGATGATGGTGGTGATCCTGATGGCAAAGATGTCAATGCTCAATCCTATGGTGTGAATATCAACTGGTATTCTGATTTAGGCTCCACCGACCACATCAGAGTTGAGCAAGCTCTGCATATATGACAAGTACAAGGGACACAAACATGGCCACGAGACCAATGGTAAAGGTATGGAAATAAGTTATATTGGTCATTCAATTTTGCACACCCCGCATTATTCTTTACATCTCTACAATATTTTACATGTTCCTATTGCATAAAAATCCCTTCATAGGCTTACACTTGATAATAATGGGTTCCTTGAGTTTCACCAATTCTACTTATTAAGCAAGGATAAAGCCACGAGGAGAATTCTTTTATGGGTATACCCTCTAATGCCTATCTCTACTAGGTCATCAAAGCAAACTTCGTTTCAATAAAGTCGTCGTCTTCTAGGTGGCATGTTCGTTTAGGGTATCCTTCCTCCTTTGCGGTGCAACAAATTTTTAGAACAGACAAACTTGATCATTCACATTGAATAGGTTCTTACATCTGTGATCCTTGTCAACTAGCTAAGATTCATCACTTGTCATCTCATGTTTTTTACTAGCGCTTCCATTGTTCCTTTGGAACACATGTGATCTGATGTTGTGGCCCTCCTCTTTCTACTATTGGAAATCACGCATATTATGTAATCTTCATATATCATTTTAGTAAATTTATTTGGATATATTTGCTCAAGAAACTCTTTGATATGTATCATTTTTCCAAAAAAAAATAGCAACTTGTTGAATAAAAGTTTGATAGTAAACCATGCAAACTAATTTGGATGGTGAATATGAAAAACTTCACATTTTCTTTAAAAAAGTTGGTATGACCCATCATCTCTCATGTCTACATGCCCACGGGTAAAATGGCTTTGCTAAACGCAAACATCATTGTATCGTTGAGGTTGGACCTTCATTACTTTTGAATGCTTCTACGATTCTGAAGTTTTGGGTTGAAGCTTTTTCTTATAAACACGCCCAACCTTAACCCATACAATAAAAAAACATAATTTCCGCTCAATATGTTATATCTTTTTGAACTATAGTCCTCTTCACAAGGGGCCAAATGTTTAGATGTCTCTACATGGCGTGGCGTGTGTCCTCTTCTGCGAAGTTTAGATTAAGAGGGTTGTTGAACAACATGTAGATACATGCATATATGGAGTAGTGCACCACCATATACGGTATTCCCTTCTCGTACCGCTAGAATTAGGGCTTTTCTCACCCTATATTAGTATACACCCGACCTCGGATGATCAGGATTTCTAGCCACGAGATAAATATACATTTTAAAAGTTATCTTAATTTAGTGGCATTTTTGTATGAGATGTTGCTCACTTGCTCAGTCCCCGGACACTCTTTTCCTGCCCTCGCTCTATTATTTTCGAGGAAATTGCACAAACCACCATGTTTTGTTATCTTTGTTACGCAAAATACCACCTTTACATGTTTATTGCAGAGATCACCACCTATTGATGTGATGTGTTGCATGGAGGTCCAAATCTGAGATTGGAGTCAGATTGGAATCATATTAAGTTAATTAACTTCAAATTTGACAGCTGGCCCCATAAAACAGAGATGATATGGCGTCCACTATGTCATCTAGTGTGTTTTCAAACTTTTTCTAAAAAACCCAATAAGTAAAACAATATTAAAGAATAGTTCTGGGAAAGTTTGAAACGAATCTAACATGCCGTCTGAAATTTGTGTCACATTTTTAGATTTGATCAACATTTGATGAAATTTTCAAAAAAAACAATGTAAATATTCTAGCAATTAAAACAATATGACCTGAATAATCTGAAAAATAATGACATAATTTAGAGGAGTAAATCAGGGAGAAGATGAAGTTAAAGGTTCTTCATATTCACATATCTAGGGTCAGAGGATAGCGTTTGAACCTAATTATTGATGCTGGCTTTTCGGACATGACTTTTTGGCTCATAGTTGCATTTGCACCTATTGGAAAAAATATAAAATAACATATTTTAAAATGTTTAAAAATTCTAAAAATATTCGCGTGTACATCTGGGCATCCTATGTTTGCCCATAAAAGTTTCGTTATGAAAGAATATTTTTTGTGTTCCTTGTAAAAAAGACAAATTGCGACGCTATATTTTTATTACAGACAAGACACTTTTTTTTATCTTTTTTACCCAAGTCACAAAAAATGTTCTTTCATGCCAAAAATTCTGTGGGCCAACATAGAATATTTGAACATACACGCGAATAAAAGAATTTCCGATAGCTTGTCCCTAATGTTATATTTTTGGTGTGTATGTATGAACCTATATATGTGAATATGAAGGACCTTTAACTTAATCTTGTCCCTGATTCACTTCTCTAAATTATGGCATTCTTTGCTAGATTATTTAGGTCATACTGTTTTAATTGCTAGAATGATTACATATTTTTTTGAATTTTTTGAAAATTTCATCAAACACTGATCTAATCTACAAAAATTGATACAAATTTCAAACGACATGTCCATTCGTTTCTAGCTTTCATAGAAGTGTTCTTTAATATTGTGTTAATTACTGGATTTTTTCCATTTTCTTGAAAAGTTTGAAAAACACACTAGATGATAGTGGACGCCGCATCATCTCAGCTTTGTGGGGCTAGCTGTTAAATTTAAAGTTAATTTGCTTAATCTGACTCCAATCTCAGATTTGAATCTCTATGCAACACATCACATCAATAGGTGGTGGTTTTTGCAACAAACCTGTAATGGTGGTGTTTTACGCAATAAAGACAGCAAAAGGTGGGAGTGGCGTTTTGGCACCCGGGAGCATATGCTCCCGGTTTTTAAACTTCGCTTTAAATGCACTTTTAAAATGTTGAAAAATTTGAACAAAAATTTAGTGGATACATCCTACACGTTCAAAAAGTGGTTTCAGATAAAACCGACATTTTGAGTGCCACCCGTAAAAAAGACAATTTTTTGTGTAAATAAAGGTTGTGTACGAGACGTTTTATTTGTCTTTTTTACACAAGTCGCAAAAAATGTCGGTTTTTCGCAAGACTTGATGTGCGCACGTAAAATGTTGATACGTAAGCAAGAAATTTTTTGTTTGATTTTTTTGAACATTTCAAAATGTTTTTCCGCTGGCAAGAGCATATGCTCCCATGTGCCGAATTGAATTTCCGGCAAAAGGTGGTGATTTGTGCAATTTCCTCAGTAATTTCAACTGAAATTTGAATTGTTGTCCTCTCTCTAGTATTTTGAACTCAAGTTTGAATTGGTGGTGGCACGGCAGGCCTATACAGATTGATTACTTCAGCATTGGGACTCAAAGAGAGAGAGAGAGAGATAGTGGCAGTGCATGCGCCTAGCTAGTGCAGCACCGGCAGTGGCTCGTACTAGATGTCTAGACCTAAATCAAAATCTCTGCGCGTATAAATGAAGATTCCTAATCATTGCCTAGAGCGGTATACTACCAGTATTAGCCTGTTGAATACTCTGCTACTGCAGTGACATGACCGTACTGCCGCTGCACCCCTCTAGCCCAGAACATCTTGGACGGGACGGAGTTCAATCTGACCTCATCCGGATGCCCTCTTCACGGGCTCCTACTCTTATTCTACTGTAGTATATTTTTGACAAGGAAAATACTAGTCTAAATAAATAAATGTCATGCGGTGGAGGCATGAGAGCATCTGTTGAAGATTATAGAAGTATTTGGCACAACTGTGATAATCCATTTTTTGGTACCCAAGAGATAACACACGAGTTTTTGACTGAGATAACACACGATCGAGTAAGTCTAGCATTTTTGGATAGAAAGAGATAACACACGAGTTTGGCCATCAATGCGGAGGTTTGCCAGAAATAAACTATCTTTCCCCAGTATTGTCGCAAGACGGCCAGAAGACACATGCAATAGTAGAAGAGAGAAGAGAGTCGAGTGAGCCACCGTTCTTGGCTTTCGAGCAAGACAAACTCACCGCTCCCACCATGCCAGTCTTATTTTTTTTCGAACAGACATGGCCAGTCTCTTTATAAACACCAGGAGCTTCCCAGTTCCCTTCTCCAAGCCCTCGCGCCTTTCTTGCTTTTCCTTCCACCGCTCCTTCACAAGCCGAGAGACAAAGAAGCCCCACCAAGCCACCATGGCTGCCTCCTCCACCTCGCGCCTGAACCCCGCTGCCCCTTCCTTCGTCTCCTCATCTTCCCCGCATCTCTGCTCCCCAGCTCCTTTCGGCCTGCCCATGGGCTGCCTCCTCCCACCGCCACCGCCGCCGCCGTGCTCCCTCGTCGGCAGGATCGCTCCGATGGGCGCTTCCGTGATCCCAACCTTGCCATGGCTGCACGTCCCCCCTCCGGCGCCGGTGTTCTGCAGCCCACCCGTATGCGCGGTACCTGTGTGTCCCAGCACGGTGCCGGCCTACTGCACACCTCCGCCGCAGCCGCCGCTACCGGCGAGACGCTCCACCATCAAGGAGAGACGCTGCACCATCAAGGAGATTGCCGACGACGGCAGCGACGAGTCGCCCAAGGCGGAGATGGAAGGCGAACCATCCCCTCGCTCAGTCCTCACGGCTTGGAGGCCGGAGGCTGCCACGTCTAAGCGCCAGAAGCCGGCGGCGGTGCATCCGGGGCCGAAGCCGAGGGCGGCGGTTACGCAGCTCCCACACCCGTCTCGCGTGGCCGTGGGCAATAAACCGGCCTTCAACCCACGCTGCCGCAAGACTTCTCTGATGATCTGCAACATCCCCAACAGCTTCTCGTAAGTAGTAGTACTGATGTAGTGCTGTGTTGTTCCTTTACCCGTGTGTGCTGCTTAAAAGGTGGAGACTTTGTATTGTTTCGCAGAAAGCGCAGATTGATGGAGATCCTCGACCAGCATTGCGCCGAGGAGAACGCCAAGCTAGCCCAGTGCCGCAGCCGCCGCGTCTTCAAGTCGGAGTACGACTTCCTCTACCTCCCAGTCGACTTCAGGTACGTGCTACTCCCATTTTCTGGGGCAAAAGCAAGCTCATACGGATACTACTTTTCCCCATATGTAGCCATGGTCGATGGCTTTTGTTCTGTCGATCCGAGCTGACAGAAGTTCTTGACTCATTTGGTTCGTTGGCGCAGGACAAGGTTCAACAAAGGCTACGCCTTCGTTAACATGACGACGGCGACGGCGGCGCGCCGGCTGCACGGGTTCCTCCACGGCCACAGCTGGGCCGCCGTCGGCTCCGAGAAGGTTTGCGAGGTCGTGCACGCCAAGTTCCAGGTACCCACGCGTGCAGCTCCTCGCATCGGAACCCGTGCTTAATGCTGTGCTAATGAATATCGGTGTCTGCTTGGGATTCACAGGGTGTGGACGCGTTCGCGGCGCACTTCTCCCGCTCCATGTTCCCCTGCGGCGATGGCAGGACGGAGTTCTTGCCGGTGCGCTTTGGCCCGCCGCGGGACGGCACGCGGCCTACGGCGGAGCGCATCATCGGCACTACAGTTCGTCCGCACAACCTGCGCTGATATGAGGCGCTGACCACGCCGATCGTTCGCCCACCGCACGCTGTCCTCCGTCGTCGTGTCTTCTCTATCTTGCGTTCTATCCCTGCTTTGCAATGCCATGCATGGATAGAACGGAAGATAAGATTCAGTAGAGGCAGGCTTACTAATCTCGTTGTCACTTGTCTCCTTCATCAAATATATGTCGTAGTTGCTAGATCTAGCTAGTAGGAGAAAGTAGTTGCTAGTTCTAGCTAGTAGTAGTTTGAACTTGTTGTGAAGTTATCTGGGAGAGTCTAGGATCATGTGTTGTGGGTTGTGACTTGTGAGTAGCCTGGGTGAACTGAAATGTGCTGTGCTAGTAGATGACCCTTTACCCACTGCTCCATGCTCCGTTTCAAATTTTGGTGGATATCATCATTTCAGTAGAATTCAATCTTGGGTACTTTTTTTACATGCTTGGTTACTATTTCGAATGGATGAAAAGCCTGTTTGAACGAGTTTAGACCAATGTGCAACTTCAAAAATATGGATGAATACTGTGACTTCAATGTGAGCAGAAGAGATTTTATTATGACTCATTCAGCAGGTTTTTTTGCTTTACAAAATTTACTAGGTATACCCGCTCATGCAGCTTCGATCATGTTCGTGATAAAAAAACGTTGCTTAGTATTATTACTTGAATACGTGATGCTCCATCTTCTCTGCTTGTATAAAGCAAGTCTGCTCAAAATTTGTGTGTTTACAATGCATGATGCCATATGAGTGTTTAGTTTTAAACAAAGTGTGTTTGTTTTTTGAAAACGTCATCTACATTCTTATTTGAGAAAATCATTACGTTATGTCTCACCGATGAGCTATGAAGCAACACCCTGAAAAAAAGAAGCTTGTTCCTCATAGGAAAAACAAGAAATCCATGTGAATCTGCTCTTCTTCTATGTTACTGATCCTCTCCTATCACTTCTCTTGTTGCCCATTCTCAGTCCTAGGGTTAATTCGACGTAAAACATCGGTTCTTTCTCTCTTGCTCCCTGACCATGAGTACGGTAAAATTACGGCTTACAAAGAATTAAACAAGTTTTTGTTGTTGTGAAGTGTATAAGTAGATTGCTTACCCCTTTTCATCAGTTTGGACTTTTGATTCAAGTGGCTAGTGCATGAATCTTAACATGGTATCAGAGCTCCAGGTCTCGAGTTCAAATCCTGGTTTGCCCCGGTTTTTCCAATTAAGCCTAAAAATTGCTGTTGGCCCTCTCTTTAGCCACCGCTGGCCCTGTTTCGGTGTGCTCTTCTTCTTTCACGTGTTGACTTTCTCTTCCCCCGTCACACGCGAGTGGAGGTGTTGTGAAGTGTATAAGTAGATTGCCTAGCCCTTTTCATCAGTTCGGACTTTTGGTTCAAGTGGCTAGTGCATGAATCTTAACATTTGTCAGATTGGAAGCCCATTTCTAAGCGAGTTTAATTACTGAAAGCAACATCACATATGAATTAGCGTATTTAACCATACAAAACGAAAAAACCACATGCAACATATCTGAATATGAAATAAGTAGTAGCGTGTTTTGAGATGAGAATCACATAGAGCGTGTCTGGGAAGGTCACTCCGATCCGGGTTTCATCGTAAGAAATCAGGAGCTTAGCCAAGAAAGACACAATCTACAGTTTGTGTCTAAACTTTTGCTTCTTGTTGATTGACAAATTTAATTTTACCAAACAATCCTAAGTTCGCATATACGATAGTATTGGCTTTTTCTTTTCTCATTCTCATGTGGGGTAATCTCTTTATTCTGAGTTCAAACACGGTTTAGAATATAACACAAAATTAATATAGCCTCCCCCACCATTTTATTGGATAAACCTATTGTATCTAACATGAATTTAACCAAATATGCTAGAGTAAATTTTTTTGGTTTGCACAATTATATTGGAATGTGGGGAATTGTGAGGCGTGCACTTATGGACTATACCATGTTCGGTAAGTATTCTCCACTACGATTGAACCGAATCCTTTTCTTTATCTTTTTCCAAGTTGATGATTTTAAATAAATCAAGAGACACATCTTTAGTTTTCGGAAAATGCACGTAGCACTACCTAGTGGAATAATTAATTAAAGTTATGAAATGTTTCTTTACACCTCTTGTCAACCCACCATTCATCTCACATATATCTCAATGATGAGCTCTAGTGGTGATTTTTTTTCCTTCGCAAGCTTGTGAGGCTTGCGAGACTGCTTTTCTTGCAAACAATCATGACACCTAGAGCCTTCAACACAGGTGAGCTTTGGAATTAAACTTAGTTCAGCAAGCCGCATCAGCCAAAATTTGCATGACAAAGTCGTGAATGCCAAACACAACCTTATTAACACTAGTGCTTACGTGGTTCACAATATTACAACATAAGTCTTCAAAAGAGGAGCGAAACATGCCTTCACACCAAGTTTGTGGCATGTAACCTATTCCCCGTCATACAGAGGAACCTCGGTCCTAAATAAGGTGAACATAGAGGTATCAACATACACATAAGCATTAGCACCCATGTCAATCCACCATCATGTGGGCTAAAACACCGAAAAAATAGTAGGTAGTAAATTACCGTACCTTGATGTTACTGCTCAGTGTTGCCAACGATCATACTGATAGAAATTGTGGACAACGATGAGCCTAAATTTCCGTACCTTTGAGTTGTGGACAACGATGAGCCCAATAGCCTGTATCGCCACACATCCAGCAAGGATCCGTCTTCTTCGTTTTCCCCTTTTTTTGAAGTTGGTGGTCTGAGACACCTATGTTCTTTCCCTAGGACTTGTGAGCGTTTTTATGTACCGTATTCGCAACAGAGCAGAACGTCTCTCGGTTCCACCAGCGTGTTTGTATTTTTCCCTCGCCTTCTTTGTTCGTATTTTTCCCTCGCCTTCTCCTCAACATCCAGAGAGCCAATGATATTCTCCAGAGTGTACTCATGCCTCTGAATTTTTAGAGAAGTGGCAAAGTTCCTCCACGAACGGGGAAGCATAGCGACAATGCATCATGCGACAAAATTGTCCGGTAACACACACTTGAGGAGCTCTAATTCCTCTTCCATGATCTGTATCTCATGAGCATGTTCCACTATAGGTCGATTCATAACCATTCTGTAATCATTGAACTGCTCCATAGCATATATATCACTCGCAGCACCGAACTTAGCGTCCAGTGCATCTGGCCCATAGTTCATTCTCATCTCAGATGTGCAGATAAGCATCAACTAACTTTTTTCCAAGCACACTTCGAACGTCATCCACAAAAAACATGGTAGCCTCCTTGAACGCTTTATCCTCATTGGGAGAAATCCAGCGCACACCCATAGCAACGAGCCACAAGATGGTCTTCTTGAAATGAGAACTAAACATGCTAGGTTTCAGCATAACAACAAAAATAGATGGTGAACATTGTCTCAACATATAAGGATTTTTGCATTTTTAGATTATTATGCAACTTTCGAGTGAGTTTAATTAGCTAAATCAACATCACAGATGGACTAGCATACTTAACCATATTCATTAGACTAAGGACATGCAATAGATTTGAATATGAAACAATTAGTAGTGCAAGGTTTGAGATGAGAATAACGTACACCACGACCGGGAAGATCGCTCCAGCAGCAACATCACCATGGTTGTTGTTGATGTCGCCCACAGTGTTGTCAGAGACGCTGGATGTGTTGAGGGAGCAGAGAAACCATCAAGGAAGAACAAGAGCAGTAGGGAGCAGTCGCGCCGAGACGCTCCCCATAAATCTTATCGCCCGCTTTGCCCCTCGCTCGGGCGACACAGCCGGAGCCCTATCCGCCACCACCTTGTCACCATCATTTCCGTCGTTCTATCAGTCATCATCGTTGATGCGCCCGCGTGGGTAAAGCCCGTGGCTGTTCGCGGTGGTGGGCTTCCTCTCCAGCATAGTGTCCATGGAGGCAACGTCGGATCGGTGGCGTTGCATCGATGGCCGACGGCGGGACTTTTCGTTGAGCGTCGCCATGGTATCCAGGCCGGGATCCGGGCGGCGACCTCGAGAGATTGATTTGTGGTGTGATGCCCCTCGTTGCGGCTACCGCCATGGCGGAGGTCGGCAGTGGTCGGGCTGGTTTTCTGGTGACGCTCCTTGCGGCGGGGGTCACCCCGATTGCTATCGATGTGGTTCCTTCTGCGGAGCGGACATGATTGGCAGTGGCCGGCGGGCCATGGCGCACCTCCCCTCGGGTGGTACTCTTTTCTATCATTGTGGTTAGGTATGTTCCAGTGATGGGAGTTGGCAGCGGTGGCCTCGTAGACGGGACAGTGCTCTATTTTGGCCTCCTCCTCTATCGGTGGTGTCCAGTCGGCTGTCCCGGTGGAGAGTAGGGTGGCGCATCCGCTGGTGAAAATCTGCTGCGACTATGGTCTAGGCGGGCGAGTATGCACCGCTCCCTTGTTGGCGTCGTCATTGTTGTCTGCTTCCACTTCACTCGAGTTGCTTTCGGGGGGGGGGGGGGACCCTAGATCCATGTATCCCAGATTGTACAGTAGCGGTGCAACTGACGTTGCTATCCCTTTTGAGGGCATTATTTTTTGGAGCATATGCCGTGTGGTGGTGCTAGGAGGCCTACCAGGGGCTATGCGGACCTATGCCTTGAAGATGGATCGACGGCTTATGAAGTGAGAGCATGCAAAACTCACTAAGGGTTCTGCTACATCGGTCGTGTGCTCTTCACCGTCGGCTGACTTGGCGGTACCCCCCTCCCGTGTTTTTTTTTTGCTGATGGGCCATTTGTTTCTGTTTGTGGGGCATCGGTGTTGACGACATGTTTGGTCACCCATTGTTGGATTTGTATGTCTTGTGGGGTGGCATTAGGGGCATCTCCAACGGGACGACACGTTTCGTACGCCCAAATTGTCTGCGAGCGTCCGTTGGCGTCGCCCCGCGGGCGCGAAAATGACCGATTTTGTCCGCGCGTCCGTTTGCGTCGCCCCGCGGACGCGAAAATGACCGTTTTTGTCCGCGCGTACGTTTGCATCTTGGGGTGGCTCCAGCGGGGCGACCGGTAAGATTGCTCCAGCAGCAACATCACCATGGTTGTTGTTGATGTTAGCCACTTTGTTGTCAGAGACGCTGGATCTATTGAGGAATCAGACGAACCGTCAAGGAAGAACAAGAGCAGCAGCGAGCAGTCGCGCCGAGACGCTCCCAAAAACCTTTTCCCCGCTTTGCCCCCCGCTCGGGAGACACAGCTGGAGCAATATCCGCCAGTACCTTTTCACCATCCGTCGTTCTATCAGTCGCCATCGTTGATGCGCCCCCGTGGGTAAAGCCCGGGGCTGTTCGCGGTGGTGGACTTCCTATCCAGCATAGTGTCCATGGAGGCAACGCCGGATCGGTGGCGTTGCATCGATGGCCGATGGCGGGACTGTTCGTTGAGCGCTGCCATGGGATCTAGGACGGGATATGGGCGGCGGCCTCGAGAGGTTGATTTGTGGTGTAATGCCTCTCGTTGCGACTACCGCCATGGCGGAGGTCGGCAGTGGTCGGGCGGGTTTTCTGGTGACGCACCTTGCGGCGGGGGTCACCCCGGTTGCTGTCGATGCGGTTCCTTCTGCGGAGCGGACGTGATTGGCAGTGGCTGGCGGGCCGTGGCTCACCTCCCCCCGGGTGGTACTCTTTTCTGTCATTGTGGTTAGGGTATGTTCCAGTGATGGGAGTTGGCAGCGGTGGCCTCGTAGACGAGACAGTGCTCTGTTTTGGCCTCCTCCTCTATCGGTGGCGTCCAGCCGGATGTCCCGTGGAGAGTAGGGTGGCGCATCTGCTGGTGAAAATCTGCTCCGACTATGGTATAGGCGGGCGAGTAATGCACCGCTCCCTTATTGGCGTCGTCATTGTTGTCTGCTTCCACTTCACTCGAGTTGCTTCCGGGGGGGGACCCTAGATCCATGTATCCAAGATCGTGCAGTAGCGGTGCAGCTAACGTTGCTATCCCTTTTGAGGGCATTAATTTTTGGAGCATATGCCGTGTAGTGGTGGTAGGAGGCCTACGAGGGGCTATGCGGACCTATGCCTTGAAGATGGATCGACGGCTTATGAAGTGAGAGCCTACGACACTCCATAAGGGTTTTGCTACACCGGTCGTGTGCTCTTCGCCCTCGGTTGACTCGGCGGTACCACCCCCCCCCCCCCCCCCCCCCCCCGTGTTTTTTTGCCAATGGGCCATTTGTTTCTATTTGTGGGGCATCGGTGTTGACGGCATGTTTGGTCACCCATTGTTGGATTTGTATGTGTTCTGGGGTGGCATTAGGGCATCTCCAACGGGGCGACACATTTCGTACGCCCAAATTGTTCGCGAGCGTCCGTTTGCGTCGCCCCGCGGACGTGAAAATGACCGTTTTGTCCGCGCGTCCGTTTGCGTCTGGGGTGGCTCCAGCGGGACGCATTTTTTTCTACTTATTTTTTTTCTCTTCTCCATTTAAACATAGTTCCAAACATTACATATTGGAACATGGTTTTACACAAACTAATATATTTATTTATTTTTGAACAAAGGAGCACCCTAGAAGGGCCTCGAACTTTTCATTAAAATAACAGAGGAGGTACAAATATATTACAAAGGACCCCATAGAATGAGAAAAACACACATAGGTCCCTATCTTTTGTAGGAACGACCTTGCTAAAAGATCGGAGATTACAATCTAGTCCCTCCTCTTCTCCTCTGCGGAGCAGCAAACGCAACTCACTGCAGCCATGGACGACGGCGGGGACAGGACCACTTGCCTTCGGCCTGGCAAAGCACCCAGCGACTGCGTCGATGAAGGGCCTCCAAAGGGAGGTTGAATACTTGCCGGAGCACACCAGCGTTGAAGATACCATCTTGGTCAACGAAATCAGCGCCCAGATCATGAACGCTTCAGATAAGCTCCATGAAGAAAAAGATCATGAACCCCATCGCTGCTTCAGAAAACCACCTGAATCACGGCACCAGGACAGCAGGGATACCAGCCAACCATCAGACCCAAGATTATTGCCACGAATCTGGGGATGTAGGCAGAGATGAGGTCGATGGCGACGGATTTGAGCAATTGCTGGAGCAGCTTCAAGAGCCTCCACTTTATTGCAGCAAGAAGAGGTGGGGATGGAAAGGGCAAGATCCGCCGAGGCAAAATCCCGCCATGGATGCGGCATCAAGGTAGTAGCATAAGATCCACCGATGCTCTTCTCCGTTCCAAGATCAAATCGAAGAACGGGAGGAGAGGCATCACCAGATCCGGATCTAACCACCTCTTTATTCGCCGGGGAGAGGCTAAAAACTACAGAGGCTAAAACTAGAAGAAGCCAGACCTCTCTCCCACCCACCGTCGGCCACCGTGGCCGCCGGCGGCGAGGGGGAGAGAGGCCGGCAGAGGGAGAAGGGAAAGGAAGGCTCAAGAAGAGCAAGTCTCCACAGTAGTACTGTAGTTCAACGAGAGCTAGGAAGGGGGAATGACTTTTCAACTAATATATAATTTGGAACATGGTTTACACAAACTAATACATAGTTTGAACCATGGTTGACACAAATTTAAACATTGGAAAATAAGGAAAGCGAGTAGTGTTGGTTCCCTATGCTCGCTGCTAAGAACGAACACTCTCGGACACACTCAATCACCCAAACTGGAAAATTGAGCTGGCATTGATAACCCTGTTGTTCCCACCAAGGTAAGACATACAGAGACCTCCATTACTAACTCGTGGTCATAATCGCTGCAAAGAAAGAACACTCTACTGTCGGTGTTCGAGCCGGACTCGGCGGTGTGGTAGTGCTTGCGGCAGGCTGTCTCGTCTAACACCTTGACGATCATCTCCGTCCCCCTCGTAGAGAAAGGTGAGCTGGCAGCCGGGCTCGAGCGCGAGGTCGCGGGCGAACGTGTCCCACCCCGTGTGCATGTATATATTTTGCCCTGCCCGTCGAACAAGATCTCGACAGGCCACGGGCAAAAGTGGAAGCTGGCCTCCCGTAGTTGCAACTGGGCCGGCTCAACGCCATCGACGAACTTAGCGAACTTGCCCGGAGCCGCTTGATGCCGAGCAGGGCTGTCGTTAATGCGGAGGAGGAACTTGAGCGTTCAGTAGAATTTAAATAAAGACCATATACTCCTGTCGCGCATCCGTTGGTTTCGAGAAGAGAAAAACAGTATTTTGATCTGCAATAGTGAACGGTAAAAAAAAACGACCCGAGCTCATTTTTAGCGATATTCGGTAGGCGCGGCTAGAATTCAGCTTTTCAAGGAAGTGTAAAAAAGGAAAACTTTGCAAGCGAGATGGATCCGAGATTTGTATAGGCGGCTTTCGGCACTGTCTTTCGTCGTGCTTGCCGCCGTCTTGTCTGGTTCGTATCTGACAGTGCCCGCCGGTGTGCGACGAGACACTCTGAGCCGATGCTTTACGCCATTGCCATTAATGGGAGCCAAGGCCAGGGGAGAACAAGGACGACGATCTCCGTCTCCTCCATCGACCCCTTTCGTCCAAGGCGCCGGAGAGCCATGGCTCGGAGGCGGAGGTGACGGCTGGGCTGCCCTGCCGGGATTCTGCCGATCTCTGCTCTGCGCTCGCTGACGCAGTCGAGGCGAACCAGCAGCGGCGGGAGCGCGTCGGGAAATCGCGAAGGCCTGCCCTGACCTGCGCCTGGCAATCGGGCGTCTGACGAAATGTACTCGATTGCTCCCTTTGAAAATCGTGGCTTGGCCGCGCGCAGGAGACGCAGAGCGTAGCGGCAGCCACTGCCATGATTATGCATGGATGTCGTAGGCTCGCTGCGTCTCTCTCCGGAACCACTCGTACTTCCACTGCAGCTCCTGTCTTGTTCTGTGTCGTTGGTGGCGCGTAAGCGACAGTGAGAAGTAGTGGAGAGCGAAGTTGCAGTGGTACATGCCGTGTGTACAGTTGCCACCCTTCTCTTGCAGGAGAGGAGAGACATGCACGACAAGGTTTGGTTATCCTGTCAGTCATGCCCCGGATTTTTGTCCTGCAGGGGCTTTGGTTCGGCCATTTTGGCACTTCTTCATTAACTTTACTCTGTAGTTGAAGCATTCTGCATGGCTACCGTTTAGGTTCAGATTTTGCTTCTTAATGCGGCCTTGATTAGTGAAGGAGCGATATATATATAGCTATTTGATGGGTATGTTCGATATTTTTTAGAAGGAAGAACTACCTCTTTCTCATTTTAACAATGGGATGACAATTTTACTACCAAAGAAAGAAAACGCAATATAAATTCAGAAATATAAACCCATTTGTTTGCTTAATGCCAGATTTGAAATCTTCACTAAGGTAGAAACAAACCGTATAATAAAAACTTTAGGGACGTGGGGGTGACCGTTGGCACATCACGAGGTCTACTCCCTCCTCCCGACCCCCTCCACTTAACTCTAGCCGCTACCCTCCCTATCTCCTTCCTCGTCACCGTCGGAGGAGGTTGTTGGGCAAAACCTATGCAGAGAATGGCGCCGGTGATGCTTGTCTCCACGGGAGGCGCTCCCTCAATCTGGTGGCAGCATGTTCGCAACAGGGTTTTGATGGCGAGGTGTTGCGAATCTCCGGAGGAGATCATGGCGCAACAGCTCCGCTGATGGTGGTGGCACCGACCTCGTGGTCGGTGGCGATCTAGCCAGCTACGGCTTTTGGGAGGTGTGGTTGTTGCGCTGCATTGTTCTCCCCCCTCCAGGAGCATCTTCTTTGGATCAGATGATGACTGGAGGGGCTCTGAGGTGATGCAACATGGTTCTTACCGCATCGACGGTGGTGGGCCTCAGCACCGTGGCACCGCCGAGTCTCGACAAAGAACACGTGCTGAGGTGCGTGAAGAGAGGAGACGCAATCTCGCATCATGGTAGCATCATCGGCATGATCAACAAAGTTGTTGCCGATCTTGACCTTGAAGATGGCTCAACGGTTCGATGGTTGTGGCGATATTTATAGCACGTGCGTGAGGTGCTTTCTAAGAGTGTGCTAAATCGAATGAGCGCTCTCGTTTTGCCTAGAGAGCTTCTCGGAGTATGCGATATGTTTCCGGTTTCTAACTGATGGAGGGATTTTGTTGTTTTCCGTGCATCATGCCTTGGTGACATGATCTTCACCCATTGTCGAGTATGTACATTTTTCATGGAGGCTTCAGGTTTTTTTTACGTATGATCTTTATCCGTCCTTTAATAAAAAAGCTCGTATGCATCTTTTCAATGCACAGACCTGGGTCTCATTCTCCATTTCGAAAAGAAACCATTGTCACTATTGTCAAGCCAACTCAAATTGATTCCATGCTTGAAACTATTCTATATTATGCCCACAGTTCCAGATGTTATGTCCACAATTCATCCGAACATTTGGTTTAGGAGGGATGTATGGGAGCTTTAGGGTGTGCTTGGTAGCCCGGTGCTACTCAGATTATCCATCTTTCCTCATACAAGCTAACCAAAGACGAGTTGAGCTAAGAAATTGTCATGTGTTTGGTAGCCCGGATCAACAGAGATATGTTAAGCAGAGATATGTTGTTTGTTAGCCTATGTCTGTTGAGATGTGTTTGGCTGAGATGTTGTTTGATAAAGTGTTTGAGATGAGATGTGGTTACCTTCTCCTAGAGTTGGTGAGACTACCACCAAATGGATATATTTTCCGCAAATACATACGTATACACTCCATGGTACATAGTGCATAACATCGAATGCACATAAAAGATCATTCATCATCCATCATCCAACGATCAATATTACAAAGCCTACATCAATAATATTGCATAATACCTGGTATCATAAGCATTACAAAACAAATATTGCATTAGGCTACAAAAAGTCAAACAAGATCAGGATCCTTTGCTATGATACGCTTGAATGCGGCTTGCTTGACGGACATCATCTTCTATTTTCATGAAGTTTAGACCTTTACCCTTATGCTCTATCAAATAGTCTAAAACAACCAGCTTTCGATCCATTTCAAAATCAGCAAGGTCCATAACAGTTTTGCACAAATCCGGGTGGGTTTCGGCATGGCAAGTGACAGCACTAGCCACAGCACGCAATGCATCCACATGTTGCTAACCTGAGTTGAATCTTCATCCTGAAAATAGAAGCCCCTTTTCTCTTCTTATTCGAGCTAGAATAAGGTGAAGGAGTAGTTGCATCCATACCTTCACCACCAATGCCAAATGCGGCTTGAGCTTCCCCAAACCCTTCTCAGTTTGTTGCACCGCTCTCCAAATCAAGAGTATTTCCTGGACACTCTACCTGAATGGGTTTCCCCAAAGGCTCATTAGACCTCATTGCAAACTTAACCATCGCTAGCTTATCAGCAAAGCAAGCTTCCATATATTCATAGTTTACAAGCGGTGTGTTCAAAAGTTATGCATCCTTATTATGATCTGACACATGTTTCCAACAGATTTCAACACTAAAATAGTGTAGGATAACGTTGCATAGAAAACAAAAAATTTCCTATCGCGAACACGCAATCCAAGCCAAGATGCAATCTAGAAGACGGTAGCAACGAGGGGATGATCAAGACTAACCCTTGAAGAGATTCCAAAGCCTATAAGAGTAGTCTCTTATTGCTGCGGTAGACGATCACTTGCCGCTTGCAAAAGCGCGTAGAAGATCTTGATCACGATCGGTTCCGGCGCCACGAACGGGCCACCTTCGTTAAGTAATATATTTTGCCATCCTACTAGCATATCTCATAAAAGAAATATGTAGTGATTACTAGAATAATCCACATAGACTATAAGCATTGCTACGGAAGATCTAATCTTATCGTAGTCAACTCTTTGAACTTTGTCGTAAACAATTTTTCGACAAGTCGAGCTTCTTTAAGGATATTCCATCTAAGTCCATCAATTTTATAGATCCATTTACTTTCAAAAAGTATTTATCTATCTTGGATTTCATGGCATATAGCCATTTTAACGGAGTCAGGGCCCATCATAACTTCTTTGTTTTGTAGTTGGTTTATCATTGTTCAAAATCAATCTTTTGTCCACAAATCATTTATTTGATCACAAAGTAAACCATACCTACAAAGGTTCAATATGTACTTCGATCTCCATGGCTAAAACACTTTGTAGTCATGAGAGCCATGATCGTCGTGGCCGCTTCCGAAACCAATTCCGATGCTGCGCTACTCTGATCATTATGCTCAGGTTCATAAACCTTATCAAATTATATTGTCCTCCCACTCAAAACTTCACTCGAAACAATTTCTCGGAAATAAGAAACATTGACAAACACTTTTGTCTTTGTCTCGTGGGAAGAATTCCCAATTAAATCTCTCGGGATAACCAACAAAGACATTCATCCGATTTTGGTTGACTATTAGGTTTATACCCATGCCATAACTTGTATGGTGTCATTTCAACGGATCATGATGATGCTCTATTCAGTGTAAAAGCGGTAGTCTCTAAAGCATAATCCATAAAAAATATTATGGCATCAATATTTTATCTCATCATTGATCCAAGAAGGTTTGGATTCATCTCTCGGATACTCCATCATCATTATGATACTCCAAGAAACGTGAGTTATAGAACAACTTCATAACTCTCTTAGATGTTTGCTAAAACTCGTAATTCAAATATTTCCACTATGATCCAATCATAGATATTTGACTTTTCTATTACGATGATTTCCACTTCATGCTGAAATTTATTTGAATCTTATTCAAATGTTTCAAACTTCTTCCTTATCGAATATATCCACATATATATACTCAATTCATTGTTGGAAGTTTTTATGAAGTAGAAGAATCTCCCGCACACAACTATGCCCAGTGAACCACATATATCATCATGTATGTTTCCACTAAGTTAGTTGCCCGTTCAATTCTTGGCCTATGAACGGTATTTTAGTTATTTTCCTTTTAGAAAAGATTTGCAAGCGCCAAACGATTCAAAAATCAAATGACTCCAAAATCCATTTGCATGGAGTTCCTTCATGCCTTTCTAATATGACCTAAATGGCGGTTCCACAAATAAGTGGAATTCAAATCATTTGCCTTATGGCATTTTAGCGTTGTTATGTATGTGTGTTTTCACCATTAAAATTCATAATAACTTATCCATCGTACATGGAGTAATGTCATAATTTGAACAACTCATTGTTTTCATTTGACCAGAGCAAAATAACAATTATTAAGTTCTTTATTATAAATTCTAAGGGCTAGATAGAATGCCAACGATGAACACAATAACACTTTATTTTTGTTCCAGACGTGCATTCCTATCATATTCCTTGTCAGTCACTTAGGCCATTGAATTCTTGTATTGCGTTGTTTTTGTATGACACTTCATACCAACCAATATAGTACTAATACCCAAGAATTTCATAGTGTGACTTAACTAGGAATACAACCATAACATGTATATCATTTATATACACCCGAGCTAGACTTTCTAGTCTTTTCTTATCTTTTTGCCAGAATATCTTTTGCAGTTTCTCTTTTAGCTTTCCTCATTATTCAGAAAAACACTTCAACATCAACAACTTCTAGGTTTGTTGGTCAAATACCAATAACCTTGAGGTTCTTACTTTGAAGTTGATCATCATATGATAAGTGTTCTAGATTTCACATATTAGTAACTATGATGAACAATTTCACTCATAATTTTATCCATCAATTCATGACAACTTTTTGAGACCATGTCTGTACATGCTAGGCTCATAAAGTTTAACCTTAGTATTCGCATGTGCAAATCAGGCTTGCACCCATTGTAAGCACACGTAGAATCTATAACACCCGATCATCACGTGATGCTTCAAACGACGAGTCTTAGCAACGGTGCATACTAAGGATGATAACTTCATGGATATGCGAATATCATTAGTGCCCCAATAGCTGGATGATTGTGACGCCTGGCGTCTTCAACCTTCATACATTCCCATAAAACTTATGAGTTTATGTAGTCTCACCAAATTATATTCTATCATCTTGCAATAAGGTCTTAGATATCACATATATCTCATACCTTGATAATTTCTGAAAACTAAATTTTCAGCTCCTTATTTTTCAAACATATTTGAACTTTCAAGTTTCACGGAGACAAGATAACTTTAGGTACTAATTGAAACCATAGCTCTTTGAATCAACAATGTGAGGTTTACTAAAAGTTTGCAATAGGACTTAATCAATTCATGATTCTTTAACAATACGTTACCAATCCGTAAAGTTTCTTGTCAGATTTTAACAGTATTTCTATCTCAATAACAAGACTAGCGCATAGTAGTAAACGGATGCCAATACTACAAAATTAATTCAAAATACTACTCAGACTATGTTTATGATAATTAGTTCATGTTTTAATCTAATTACTAATGAACTCCCACTTAATACAACATCCCTCATAGTTGTTAAGTGGTACACGATCCAGATCCACTACACCAAAACCGATCATCACTTGAGATGATGTAGCTTCAATGGTGAACATCAACATGTTGATCATATCATCCATATGACTCGTGTTCAACCTTTTGGTTTCCGTTGTCCCGAGGCCATGTCTGTACATGCTAGGCTCGTCAAGCAAACCCAAGTATTCCGCGTGTGCAACATGGCTTACACCTTGTATGTGAACGTTGAGTCTATCACATCCGATCATCACGAGATGCTTTGAAACGACGAACTATATCAACGGTGCATACGAGGGAGAACACTTTATTATCTTGATATTAATGTGAGGGATCATCTTATAATGCTACCGTCATGATCTAAGCAAAATAAGATGCATAAAAGGATTAACATCACATGCAGTTCATATGTGATATGATATGGCCCTTTTGTCTTTGCGCCTTTGATCTTCATCTCCAAAGCACGGACATGATCTCCATCATCAACGGGCATGATCTCCATCATCGTCGGCGAAGCACCAAGGTCAATGGCGCCGTCTTCATGATCGTCCTCCATGTAGCAACTATTACAACTACTTTGAAATACTACTCAACATGAAATTTAAAGACAACCATAAGGCTCCTGCCGGTTGCCACAATACAATAATGATCATCTCATACATAGTCATCATCACATTATGGCCATATCACATCACCAAACCCTGCAAAAACAAGTTAGACGTTCTCTAATTTGGTTTGCATATTTTACGTGGTTTAGGGTTTTCGAGTAAGATCCAATCTACCTACGAACATGAACCACAACGGTGATACTAGTGTTGTCAATAGAAGAGTAAATTGAATCTTCACTATAGTAGGAGAGACAGACACCCGCAAAGCCACTTATGCAATACAAGTTGCATGTCGAGCGTGGAGCAAATCATGAACGCGGTCATGTAAAGTTAGCCGAGCCGCTTCATCCCACTATGCCACAAAGATGCAAAGTACTCAACTAAAGATAACAAGAGCATCAACGCCCACAAAACATTGTGTTCTACTCGTGCAACCATCTATGCATAGACACGGCTCGATACCACTGTAGGATAACGTTGCATAGAAAACAAAATTTTCCTATCGCGAACACGCAATCCAAGCCAAGATGCAATCTAGAAGACGGTAGCAACGAGGGGATGATCAAGACTAACCCTTGAAGAGATTCCAAAGCCTATAAGAGTAGTCTCTTATTGCTGCGGTAGACGATCACTTGCCGCTTGCAAAAGCGCGTAGAAGATCTTGATCACGATCGGTTCCGGCGCCACGAACGGGCAGCACCTCCGTACTCGGTCACACGTTCGGTTGTTGATGAAGACGACGTCCACCTCCCCGTCCCAGCGGGCAGCGGAAGTAGTAGCTCCTCTTGAATCCGACAGCACGACGGCGTGGTGTCGGTGGTGGTGGAGAAATCCGGCGGAGCTTCGCTTAAGCGTGCGGGATGTGGTGGAGGAGAGAGACCGCTAGGGTTTGGGGAGAGAGGGAGGCTAGGGCGCCGGCCAAGGGCAGCCCTAGGTGGTGCGGCCAAGAGTGGGCAGCCCCCTCCCTCTCCTCCTCATTATATAGGTGGAAATCCCCAAGTGTTGGTATCCAAGTCTTCGAATAAGACCCCAACAATGAAACCTCCCATATGTAGGGAAACCTACCCAAGGTGGGAATCCCACTTGGGGTGGGATTCCCCCTTCCATGAGGGGGGTTGGCCGGCCACCCTAGGGGAGTCCACCTTGGACTCCTCTCCTTTAGGGTTGGCTGGCCATGCAAGGTGGAGTCCCTCCGGGACTCTACTTTCCATGGTGATTTCTTCCGGACTTTTCTAGAACCTTCTAGAACCTGCCATAAATGCACCGATCATTTCCAAACTTGGAATATGACTTCCTATATATGAATCTTATTCTCACCATTCCGGAACTCCTCGTGATGTCCGGGATCTCATCCGGGACTCCGAACAAATATTCGAACTCCATTCCATATTCAAGTACTACCATTTCAACATCCAACTTTAAGTGTGTCACCCTACGGTTCGTGAACTATGCGGACATGGTTGAGTACTCACTCCGACCAATAACCAATAGCGGGATCTGGAGATCCATAATGGCTCCCACATATTCAACGATGACTTCGTGATCGAATGAACCATTCACATACGATACCAATTCCCTTTGTCACGCGATATTTTACTTGTCCGAGGTTTGATCATCGGTATCACTCTATACAACCTCGTCTCCTGACAAGTACTCTTTACTCGTACCGTGGTATGTGGTCTCTTATGAACTTATTCATATGCTTGCAAGACATTAGACGACATTCCACCGAGAGGGCCCAGTATATCTATCCGTCATCGGGATGGACAAATCCCACCGTTGATCCATATGCCTCAACTCATACTTTCCGGATACTTAATCCCACCTTTATAACCACCCATTTACGCAGTGGCGTTTGATGTAATCAAAGTACCTTTCCGATATAAGTGATTTACATGATCTCATGGTCATAAGGACTAGGTAACTATGTATCGAAAGCTTATAGCAAATAACTTAATGACGAGATCTTATGCTACGCTTAATTGGGTGTGTCCATTACATCATTCATATAATGATATAACCTTGTTATTAATAACATCCAATGTTCATGATTATGAAACTAATCATCCATTAATCAACAAGCTAGTTTAAGAGGCATACTAGGGACTTCTTGTTGTCTACATATCACACATGTACTAATGTTTCGGTTAATACAATTATAGCATGATATATAAACATTTATCATAAACATAAAGATATAAATAATAACCACTTTATTATTGCCTCTAGGGCATATCTCCTTCAAATAGCATGTCTCCAACACATTTGTAGAGTACTATAGCATGTATGTACATACCTGAGTGTGATCCAAGTAATGTTGCTCAGCAAGAACAATTATTTTTGCATCATCATCCCAAAGCGCCCCGCTTAATGTTCTCAATTTGTCAATTTTCTGCCACCTAGTCTTCCATTTGCGGAGATGATTGTCACCTGGGTGGTAGTCACCTCATAACCAACAAGTTGTGTGACATCTTTTGTAGCCTTCGTAATATGGACCTCTTTAAATCCTTTTATCTGTCTTGACACCTTTCGCTGCTATGTGGGCGAGACATTTCAGCAAGCATGCTGACATCGGAGGGATCCAAGTCATCATCTTCACTGTCTTCCTGGGTTGAGCACTTTCATCCAGAAGTTCCTCCACAGGTTCAGCCATCTGCACCAAACAAGTTTCATCAGTAAATGACACATTGCAGCAGTAAATTGACATATTCCAGCAGTAAAATAACCCATTCCAGCAATATACAACATATTTCAGCAGTAAAATGGCATATTCCAGCAGTACACAACATATTCCAGCAGTAAAATGACCCAATCCAGCAATATACAGCATAATTTAGCAGTAAAATGACATATTCCAGCAGTAAAACAGCCCATTCCAGCAGTATACGACATATTCCAGCAGTAAAATGAACCATTCCAGCAATATACAACATATTACATTACTAAAATGACATATTCCATCAGTATACAACATATTCCAACAGTAAAATGACCCATTCCAGCAATATACAACATAATAGATGATATTCCAGCAGTAAAATGACATATCCTAGCAAAATAGATGATATTCGAGCAGTAAAATGACATATTCCAGCAACATAGATGATATTCCAACAGTAAAATGACATATTCCAGCAAAATAGATGATATTCCAGCAGTAATATTACACATTACATAAGGGTGGGTAATTCATAGCAGATTACAACATCAAAATACAAGTATGATTATCAAATCTGAGCTGCCCCAGTTTGCCCGCCCACATAGCTTGTGCATATCCATCCCTCTTTTGTTTCCATGTTGCATTATCGAAAGTAACATCATTGTGCTCCTCATGGACAGGTTCTGGTGCCCATGTCGCCTCCGGTGGGAAATAGTCATCCTCCCCAAATTGAAGTATCCAATTATGGAGAATGGCACAAGCTATAACTACTTTTTCTTGGGTCTTATAATGGTGGAATGGTCTATTGTAAACATATTTCCAACAATTCTTGTACGCAGCGAAGGCCCTTTCAATTGATATCCTTAGAGAGGAGTGTCTTAAGTTGAACAACTCTTTATAATTTCCACGATGATTTCCTCCACCATACTTCTTTAGGTGGTACCTTGTTTTAAGGTATGGTGGAAGGAAAGCCGGTCTCACGGCATAACCAACATCAACAAAGTAGAATTTTCCTATGAAAAATGCAGCTATTAGCTATAGCGGAAACTACTAATTTATTTGGAGCTAATGGGTTTGAGTTATTACCTGGAGGAAGTGACAACCCATCATCCCTCTCCACAACATCAACAAATATGAGGGCGTCATGGGCTAACCCTTCCCAACCAGCAAGAACATAGGTAAACTTCAAATCGAAGTCTACCGCTGCCATTACATTTTGGGTAGTGCCATCTTTTCTACCCCTAAAGGCGACTGCGATATTTGCTAGGACTCTAGCCATGACATGAGTCCCATCTATTGCTCCAATACAATCCTAAATCGGAAAATACAAGTATGGGTTATTCATGGGTCTTATCAAGATAAGAGTATCTAAAGTTTCAAAATAGATTACCTTGAAGTAAGGATTGAAGCGGTTGTTTTCCTCAGTTTTATGGTGGATATGATTGGAGGGAGGACGAATCATGCCAGCTCGCAACTCTCCAACAACATATAGCTAGCACCGCTTTAAAATACCTACTAATTACTTCAATAGAAGAAACATGGCTACTCGTTCCTCAATAGAAGTATGAATACTATCTTTCAATAGCTCTAACTTTGTGTTGTGACCAACTACTAGGAGAAACATGGCTACTTGTTCCTCAATAGAAGTATGAATACTTTCTTTCAATAGACCTCTCTCTCTAAACAAAGTGCACAAACGAAAGAAAGGGGCTCTTTTCATTGTTAGCTGGTTTGAGCAATTTATGTGGCTAGAATGATAGATATATATCAAATTCGATTCCCTAGCTAGGTCCATATAAATTCTACAACCTATTGTTAACATCGGAGTTTGTTTCCTAGCTCTCCTTGAGATATAGATCATGTATGCACCCAATACAGTTGCGATACCGGCTGCTTGCACAACTAGTTGGCGCCTCTTTCTTGCCAAATCATCCATATAACACAAATACAAACAACAAAGCATCTTACATACATAGAACAAAAATATGCAACACTCACATTAATGAAAAGGCTCTACATATATCAAGTTTACTGCCCACAAGTTAAACATATCATAGTGCTGCAATTACTATCATAGTGCAAGATTTGCTATTATCTTTGCAGCTGGGGCAGATCCGGCCGAGAAGTTCAGGTTGGAGACTTTCAGGTCGGAGCTTGTTCCAGTCTGAGACAAAGCTTGTTCCGGTCTAAGACGAAGCTTGTTCCAGTCGGAGATGCTGCTAGGGTTTGACGATGCCACGTGCGGAAGAGGAGGAGGTCACGGCTGTTGGAGGGAGAAGACGGTAGAGGGAGGGCCGGTTCAACTGTCGGAGACGGCCGGCGAGGTCCTCCTCGCCATCTCCATGCCCGGCTCGATCTGGATCTCATGGGGACCAGGAGAGGCGTGACAGGAGGCAGAGAGGAGCGGTCGAGGTCGGCGGCGCCCCCGTGGGTCTCAGCGGAAACAGGGAGACGGGGGAGTAGGGGGAGGCGGCGTGCTTGCCGGCGAACGAAGGAGGGTGATTTTGGCGGAGGAGGTGCGGTTTTTGCTGGGCTCGTAGGGAACAGGGGACGGGGTGACGGGAGTCAGGTCTACCCCTCTCAGCGGGACGAGCGGAGATAGTTTCCTGGACGCGGGCTCTTTCTTTTCGGGCGGACTCGACCGAGCTCACCTGTGAAGCTCGATTCGGGCTTCGCTGCTCGGCAAGGCGCTGAGCCCTTTTCCGTATCCCTTCGACGGTGCGCGCATGGGAGGAGCCGGTCTAACAAACACTGGATCTCTTCAATATCTCCGTTGGGAGGAGATTTTCTGAGTAGCCCCGGCGGGCTACCAAACACACCCTTAGCGACCAATGCATGTCCATCTCTCCACCCAGGAGGATATTTTCAAATGGAATCTAACGACAACTGGTATGTTTACAGTTAAATCCATGTAATTAGATATGATCAACGGTCACACATGTTTCCTTTTGAAAGTACATATGGAAAATCAAAGTTTCATTTTAAATAAGATTTTCATGTGGTTTCTATATATGTAGAAAGGCAATTCTTACAAACATAACTTGCTGAAACAAAATTGGCATGGTTGTACCAAGTCTTGTTTTTTTATCAAGATAAAACAGTACAACATTTATTCATCACATTATATTTGCCAGGATGTTAATATTACCCACCAACAAATATAATGAATATAACAAATATAATGAATATATTCGGTGATTGGTGAATGGGATGGAACAGAAAGGAAAATCTCACGTTAGAGTGGGTGTACGTGCACTACTATGGGGCATTTGGCGAGTCCAAAATAATCTTATATGTTACAAAGCCACATTCACTTCATTTTTGTAGGATATACAGGGTCAGTCCATTGAATTTATATGTGGTTCTATCGTCAGCCCCCGAAAGTGGGCCAAGATATGAATATTGAATGCATGCAACCGATTGACGACGGTAACACATGATATGTATATCCGATACGGTTGGTGGCTTGGTCGAAGAATAACATGTTGATACATAGTGCAGCATGTTATTACAGATTTTTAATAGATTATCCATGTCTCCACACTATTTGATCCATTAGTTGTAATAATCCTTGATTCATTGCACTTTGTTCTTGTAAAACTTTGAATAGTATTTTATTTAAAGACTTTATGTATCCATTGATGCATAGAATGGAGGGATTTTCCTTTTGGGGAAAAGTCGTTATGTACATGAAATATCAGTGCAAAAGGCTTAATTTACAGATTGTGTACGTGTTTCAGTAGCTGCATACAGGTATTAAGTAAGTCCACAGAAACGTGCTCGTTTGCGTTTGTCTCAACTGACGCTGGCGCGTGGTATCGTTTGGTCAGGTTTAGCCACGCTGTGGTAAAGAGACCCATGTGTGGGATGATGATCCTCCAGATTTTATTTTATTTTATGTAATTCGTGATGTAACATTGTTATCAGTTAAATAAAAGCCAGGCTTTTCTTCAAAAAAAAAGGGCAGTCGGTGTGTCAAAAAAAAAAAAAAACAGGGCACTCGGTGCTTCTATTGTCCGCCTGGAAGCGGACCGTGAGCAATTAATCAGCCCACAAGATAGCATGGACCATGGGCTACCAAGCAATATGCAGGCACACATCATAATTTCGAAACTGCTCGATAACATCCGAGCTTTAGTGAGCTTGTCCATCTGAGCGTTGGCTTTTCTTTGCTTTCCTTTTATTCCTGCTAACATTTTTTCTTAGTTGTTGATTCTCAGCTAACTTAGTGGTCAATTAAAATCCTAAGCTACCCGACTTCATGATTGTTGCACCTATGAGTTGGAGGTAGAGTTGCAATTGAGAGTGGCCCTACACCCCGCTTGCATGCGGGAATAACGCACGCACGCAACCGCTTGCCTCCCGTGCCCCTGTTGGGTCCGCCTAGCCGCCTAGGAACGCGTTTCTCCAGCAGTTTTTTTTTCTATTTTTCTATTAATTTTATTTTTTATGAAAAAATCCAGATTTATAATCTTTCAGATTTTGAAAAGTTCAAATTTACAAAAAAAATTAAATTTAGAAAGTGTTCAAACTTGAAAATTGTTCAACGTACAAAAAAAATTAAATATGAATTTTTTTGAATTTTAAAATTGCTCGTATCTAGATATTGTTTGAATTTGAAAATTGCTTGAGTTTAGGAATTATTTAAATTTGAAAAGTGTTCGAATTAAAAAATGTTAAAATGAGTAAAAAATTTAAAAATAAATATGTTCTTATTTTAAAAAGATGTTCAGAATTTTCAATCAAAATAAGTAAAAAATTTAATAGCTAAAATCGAAGAAAACCACAGAAACCCAACAAGGAACCGAGTAGAACAGGAATCGGTTCTAGAACCTTCACAAACCGGAATGAGCACCACATCGCGGTAAATGGACCACGGCCCAAGTGGCTACCCCGTGCGTGCGGGGCGTATTTCTCGCACGCATGCGGGCGATAAATAGGTTTTCCGGCCTGTACACACAGATCGTGTGTTCATGGCATACGTGGTAGGGCCGTAAGGGTTTGGAACAGATCGGTCGTTCGGGGTGCTTCTTATATGTTCGGGCAGCCCAACCGAATAGATGAGCCCAACGAGAATCTCTCTTTCAAAGAAAAGGAGCCCAACGAGAAGCCTCCAAATCGGATTGAGCCGTATCTCCATCGCTTGGTCTTCGACTTTATAGGACTGTGAATTCTGAAACAAGCAGTCCTCGGCCGCCGCCTGCGACGAACGATCGCGGTCGCCCTCAAGGTCCTTTCCGCCGTGCGCTCGTCCCAAATAGACGCCAAGGTAAGGGCATCTCCAACCGCGCGATCCATTCCGCGCCCGTGCGTCCGGATGGGTCGATCCGGACAAAATCTCGGCGCAACGTGGGGATGCACCGCAAATCGGACGGCCGCGACGGAACGATGCAAACTCGCCCAAATCTTGGCCGGGTTTGCGGGCCGCGGATGGCACGCGCGCCCTCGCGTGTCCGCCTGGTCCGCGTGGCTGGCCCACTGTCGGTGCCCCAGTCCTATTAAATGTAGATGGGGAAGGGGACTATTCCTATCTAGTCCCCACTTTCCACTCCGCCGCACGCGCGAGCTCGAAGCTTCCGCGCCGCCATGGCCCCGGCGCGAGTTCTCGCCATCCGCCAACGACCACGAGGCCGGCAGCAGCCGGCCAGTCGCGCCGGCGCCGTTCGCCATGGGGCCGCGGCGACGCCCAGACGCGACCGGATCTACGTCACCTTAGCGGTGGCGCAGATGTTCTGGGACGCCGGCGTCCCAATCCCATGGGGGACGTGCACCTCCCCCACGGCCGGCACCCGAGCCCAGATCGGGTTCCGGTGCCGCCCATCCCGGCTCCGGCCGCGCCCGCGAGATCCGGAGGCGCCGCGCTCAGCTACCGGCGGACCTCCGCAGAACCCCACAGACGGCGACGCAAGTCCCAACTGGGACTTGTGGTTCGAGGTGGAGCACGATGCGCGCCGGCGCACGTGCTTCACATCCGTGACGGCGCGGCCTCGCGCGCAGCCGCGCACACCTGCTAGGCGGGCTGGCCGCCGCCCCGGCGGCCTCTACATCAACGAGCCCGCGCCTGCCCCGCCCAGCCCCAGCCCAGGAGGAGGAGGACGACCCGGAGCCGCAGGCGGCGCTCGCGACGTCCCGCGAGCAGCGCGACTCGACGAGCTGGCCAAATGGCCGCACCTCGCCGAGACGCGCGCGCTCCGCGCTGGAGGAGGCGGCCAGGAAGGCCCAGGAGGATGCCCAGCGGAGGCGTGGGCCTTCCTCGAGCCGGCGCGCCGTCAGGAGGAGGCAACACGTCGCGGCGCTCCGGGAGGGGGAGGAGCGCCGGGCCGCGCGCCTGGCGGAGGAGGAGCGCGTGGCCACGCTCCGGCTACAGGCGGAGTGATACGTCCAATTTGCATCACTATTTTGTATCATAATTTGCTGTTATTCATTGATATATTTCATATTGGGACACAATACTTATGTTATTCCATCTATTTTGCATGTTTCATCATCATTGGAGGATCAAGCACCGGAGCCAGATTCTCTGGAAAAAGCACCGTCGAACGCAATATTTCGAAGATCAACTGTGGAAGGGAATTTCACGTAAATTCCTATTTTTCCGATGACGGAGGGTGCCGAAGGGAAGAGAGAAGAGCCATGTGGCCAGACACAGGCGGCGCGCCCAAGGCCCGGCCGCGCCACCCCGTGCTCGGGGGCCCTGCCCCTTTCGCCTCCTTTTCTTCGCGCACTCTTCGTCCCGAAACCTAAGCCAGGGATCCCCACGAAGGTTACACCGCCTCATGGGCGGAGAGCACCAGAGAGAAAAGAGCTCTCCGGCGGGCAGAACGCCGGGGAAATTCCTCCCGGAGGGGGAAATCGACGCCATCGCCATCGTCATCGAGCTGGACATCATCTCCATCATCATCACCATCGTCTCCACCATCTACACCGCCATCACCACCGCAGCACCTCGTCACCGCTGTAACGATTTGGGTTTGATCTTGATTGTTTGATAGGGGAAACTCTCCCGGTGTTATTCTATACTTGTTGTAGATGCTATTGAGTGAAACCATTGAACCAAGGTTCATGTTCAGATTGTTATTCATCATCATATCACCTCTGATTGTATTCCATATGATGTCTCGTGAGTAGTTCGTTTAGTTCTTGAGGACATGGGTGAAGTCTAAATGCTAGTAGTGAATTATGGTTGAGTAATATTCAATGTTATGATATTTAAGTTGTGGTGTCATTCTTCTAGTGGTGTCGTGTGAACGTCGACTACACGACACTTCACCATTTATGGGCCTAGGGGAGTGCATCTTGTATTCGGTTGCTAATTGCGGGGTTGCCGGAGTGACAGAAACCTAAGCCCCCGTTAGTATATCGATGCAGGAGGGATCGCAGGATCTCAGAGTTTAAGGCTGTGGTTAGATTTATCTTAATTACTTTCTTGTAGTTGCGGATGCTTGCAAGGGGTATAATCACAAGTATGTATTAGTCCTAGGAAGGGCGGTGCATTAGCATAGGTTCACCCACACAACACTTATCAAAACAATGAAGATTAATCACTATATGTAGCGAAAGCACTAGACTAAAATCCCCGTGTGTCCTCGAACGTTTGGTCATTATAAGTAATCAAACCGGCTTGTCCTTTGTGCTAAAAAGGATTGGGCCACTCGCTGCAATTATTTCTCTCGCATTTTATTTACTTGTACTTTATTTATCCGCAATATCAAAACCCCTGAATACTTGTCTGTGAGCATTTACAGTGAAACCTTCATCGAAACCGCTTGTCAACACCTTCTTCGTTGGGTTCGACACTCTTATTTATCGAAAGTACTACGATACACCCCCTATACTTGTGGGTCATCAAGACTATTTTCTGCGCCGTTGCCGGGGAGTGAAGCGCTATTGGTAAGTGGAATTGGTAAGGAAAACCTTTACTGTTTGTGCTGATTTTATTTCTGCCTGCTGCTATAATCATTATGGAGAGATCTTCTTCAATTTCTATTTGGGAAATCTACTACTACTGCAACGGTAGTGGATGAAGCGCCAGGTGAGGAAGTAGTACCATATAAAATACCTACGAAAATTATTGAACGTGTTATGGATAACCGCTATGAAGGGGATGGAACTGTCCATCCTGGTGATCATTTATTGTTTTTGCATGAATTATGCGGTTTATTCAAATGTGCAGGTATTTCCATGAATGAAGTTAGGAAGAAACTATTCACTATATCGCTGTCTGGTAAAGCGGCGCACTGGTATAAATTGCTGAAGAATGGTGATTCTATTGATTGGGAGGACATTGTGCCTTTATTCTATTCCAAATTTTATCCTCCAAGTGAAATTCACAAAGATCGAAACCGCATATATAATTTCTGGCCTCATGATGGAGAAAGTATTGCCCAAGCTTGGGGGAGATTGAAGTCTTTAATGCTCAAATGCCCCATTCATGAGCTTCCTGGTAATGTTATTATTGATAATTTCTATGCAAGACTTTCTTTTCAAGACAAGACCTTGCTGGATACTTCTTGTTCTGGATCATTTACACGCAAGAATGAAGAGTTTAAAAGGGACCTTCTTGATCGGATCCAAGAAAATACTGAAGGATGGGAGAATGATAAAGATAGAGAATCAGGTATAATTTATGATTATAAATGCATTGAAGCTTTTATGGATACCGATAAATTTCGTAATATGAGTGCTACATATGGTCTTGATTCCCAAGTTGTTGCAAATCTTTATAAAGCTTTTGCCTCTCATTATGAACTGCCTAAGAAGAATTTTGATAAGTATCATGAACCGTATAAAGATAAAATTGATTCATCTGTAAACAAATGTGTAGTGATTGAAACTGTTGATAATGTTATTCCTGAAGCTTATATTGAAAAAACTCCTTTCCCCGCTAAAATGAAGGAGTACTCTGTCATATCTAGTGCAGTTAATAAAAGTGAAAAGAAACCTAAAGAACCTCGAAGAACAAATTAAAATTGAACCCGCTGTTGCAATAGTTAAAGATCTTGTGACTGAGAATGTGGAGGATGGTCATATTATTTTCTGTGAAGATGCTTCTAATATTGTTTCACATCCTAATAAACCCAAACAAGTTAGTGTTCCTATGCTATCTGTTAGAATTGGTGATCATTGCTATTATGGTTTATGTGATATTGGTGCAAGTGTTAGTGCTATACCTTATGAACTTTACACGGAGATTATGCACGAAATTGGTTCTTGTGAACTTGAAGATATTGATGTGGTTATTCATCTGGCTAATAGAGAAACTATTTCTCCAATTGGTATTGTTCGAGATGTGGAAGTTCTATGTGGTAAGATTAAATATCCTGCTGACTTTTTGGTACTTGGTTCTGCTGCTAGTGATCATTGTCCTATCATTTTTGGTAGACCTTTTCTAAATACTTGTGGAGCTATTATAGATTGTAAGAAAGAGAAAATTTTGACTAGATTTGCTGGTGAACCTTATGAATTTAACTTTTCCAAATTTACCAAAACTCCTTATAAAACTGACTTGCCTAGTAATGATTTTAAAATGGAGCAGTGTGCATCTATTGTTCTTGTTCCTAATAACCCTTTGCAGCAACATTTGGAGAATAGTGAAAGTGAAGCTTTTAGGAAAGAAAGAGATGAGCTTGAGGAAATTTTTCGTCGCCAACCTATTCTCAAGCATGATTTACCGTCGGAAGATCTGGGTACAACACCACCACCGAAGGAAGATCCTGTTTTTGATCTAAAGCCTTTACCCGATAATCTTAAATATGCTCATATTGATGATAAGAAAATATATCCTGTTATTATTAGTTCTAAGCTTTCAGAGATTGAGGAAGAAAGGTTATTGGAAATATTGAAGAAACACCGAGGAGCTATTGGCTATACTCTTGATGATTTGAAAGGGATTTCTCCTTCTATTTGCCAACATGCTATTAATATGGAAGAAGATGCAAAGCCTGTTGTTGAACATCAACGTCGTCTAATTCCGAAGATGAAGGAAGTGGTAAGGAACGAGGTATTAAAACTCCTTGAAGCTGGTATTATATATCCTATTGCCGATAGTAGATGGGTTAGTCCTGTCATTGTGTCCCTAAGAAAGGAGGAATGACTGTTGTGCCTAATGATAATGATGAGCTTATTCCTCAAAGAATAGTTGTAGGTTATAGAATGTGCATTGATTTTCGAAAAGTTAATAAAGTTACTAAGAAAGATCATTACCCTTTACCCTTTATTGATCAAATGTTAGAGAGGTTGTCTAAAAATACTCATTTTTGCTTTCTTGATGGTTATTCTGGGTTTTCACAAATTGCTGTTAAAGCTAAAGATCAAGAGAAAACCACTTTTACTTGTCCTTATGGAACTTATGCTTATAGGCGTATGCCTTTTGGTTTATGTAATGCTCCTGCTACTTTTCAAAGATGCATGTCTGCTATTTTTCATGGTTTTTGCGAAAGTATTGTAGAGGTGTTCATGGATGATTTTTCTGTCTATGGGAATTCTTTTGATAATTGCCTGCGAAACCTCGATAAAGTTTTGCAGAGATGTGAAGAAACTAACCTTGTTCTTAATTGGGAGAAATGCCATTTTATGGTTAATGAAGGAATTGTATTGGGACATAAAATTTCCGAGAGAGGTATTGAAGTTGATAGAGCTAAAGTTGAAGCGATTGAGAAGATGCCCTATCCGAGGGATGTTAAAGGTATTCGTAGTGTTCTTGGTCATGTTGGTTTTATAGGAGATTTATTAAAGATTTCTCTAAAATTTCAAAGCCTCTTACTAATCTTCTTCAAAAAGATGTACCTTTTGTTTTTGATGATGATTGTAAGGAAGCTTTTGAAACTTTAAAGAAAGCCTTAACAACTGCTCCTGTAGTTGAACCTCCTGATTGGAATTTGCCTTTTGAAATTATGTGTGATGCTAGTGATTTTGCTGTAGGCGCTGTTCTTGGACAGCGAGTAGATAAAAAATTAAATGTTATTCATTATGCTAGTAAGACTCTTGATGCTGCTCAAAGAAATTATGCTACAACTGAAAAAGAATTGTTAGCTGTAGTCTTTGCTTGTGATAAGTTTAGACCTTATATTGTTGATTCAAAAGTTACAATTCATACTGATCATGCTGCAATTAGATACCTTATGACAAAGAAAGATGCTAAGCCAAGGCTTATTAGATGGGTACTTCTGTTGCAAGAATTTGATTTACATATTATAGATAGGAAAGGTGCCGATAATCCTGTTGCTGATAATTTGTCTAGATTGGAAAATATTGCTTATGATCCTGTTCCTGTTAATGATAGTTTTCCAAATGAACAATTGGCTGTAATAAAGGTGAGCTCGCGAGAGAGCCCTTGGTATGCAGATTATGCTAACTTTATTGTTTCGAAGTATTTGCCTCCAACCTTTTCAGCTCAGCAAAGGAGGAAATTCTTTTATGACTTGAGGCATTATTTTTGGGATGACCCACACTTATATAAAGAAGGAGTGGATGGTATTATGCGAAGATGTGTTCCTGAATATGAACAACAGGAGATATTGAATAAATGTCATGGAAGTGTTTATGGAGGACATCACGCGGAGATAGAACCGCGCAAAGGTTCTACAATCAGGTTTTTATTGGCCAACACTCTTCAAAGATGCAAGGAAATTTATTTTATCTTGTGATGAATGTCAAAGAGTTGGTAATATCTCTAGACGCAATGAAATGCCTATGAATTATACTCTTGTTATTGAACCATTCGATTGTTGGGGATTCGACTTCATGGGACCTTTCCCTTCTTCAGACGGTAACACTCATATACTTGTCGCTGTTGATTATGTTACTAAATGGGTAGAAGCTATACCTACAAAAAGTGCTGATGGTGAGACCTCTATAAAAATGCTGGTAGATATTATATTTCCTAGATTTGGAGTACCTAGATATATTATGACTGATGGAGGTTCTCATTTCATTCATGGAGGTTTTAGAAAAACTCTTGCTAAGTATGGTATTAATCATAGAATTGCTTCTGCTTATCACCCTCAAACTAGTGGTCAAGTAGAATTATCAAATAGAGAGATTAAAGCTATCTTAGGTAAGACTTAATAAATCTAGAAAGAATTGGCCTAGCAAATTGAAAGAAGCATTATGGGCTTATAGAACTGCTTATAAAAATCCTATGGGAATGTCGCCTTATAAAATGGTTTATGGAAAAGCTTGTCATTTACCTTTAGAACTAGAGCACAAAGCTTATTGGGCTGTTAGAGAACTAAATAAAGATCCTAAATTAGCCGGTAATAAGAGGTTGTTGCAATTAAGTTCTCTAGATGAATGGAGAAGTGAAGCTTATGAAAATGCTAAACTCTTTAAAGAAAAAGTTAAGAAATGGCATGATAGAAGGATCATCAAAAGAGAATTTAATGTTGGAGATCAAGTTCTATTGTATCGGTCTCGTCTCAGATTCTTTGCAGGGAAATTACTCTCGAAGTGGGAAGGACCATATGTTGTTGAGGAGGTGTATCGTTCAGGAGCAATTAAAATTAGCTCTCTCCAAGGCAATGCCACACAAGTGGTGAATGGACAAAGACTCAAGCATTATATCTCTGATTCTTATAATGTTGATGTTGATATTATTCAAGTGGAAACACCGGAGGCCTTCATCAAAGGACAAATTGACAGTCCGCCAGAACTGGACTTTGAATAGGTAACAGATAGGTAATAAAAAGTCCGTTTACCTTTCCGAACATTATTTTTGCTGTTTTTGGAAAATATGAAAAATTATGGAATCGAAACGGAGTGGAAAAGACGCATGAGGGCGTGCCACCATAGGCCGGCGCGGGCCCCACCTTGGCCGCGCCGACCTATGGTCTGGCCGCCTCGTTGTCCCGTTTCCACTCGTTTTCGGCCTGGAACCTTCCTTTTATCGTAAAAATATTTGCTATATAATCCCCCGGACCCCTCCGTAATATCGTTTTCTCGTCGTGTTTTGTTTCGAGCTGTTTTCAGATTTGTTTTGATCTAGAAGCACCATGGTCTCCAACAACAAAGACAAGGGGCCTTGGAGGGAAGAGATAGATGAAAGGATCAATAAGGAGAAGGAGAAGATAGCATCAGAAAAGGAGAGTGGGAAACTACGAGGAGTAAGCCAATCTTGGTGGGATCGGTTAACACTGGCGTTCTTTTTCTCATAACTTGCAGAGCTCTTCCGCCTGCTCTGACCTCGACTCTTTCCCTTATGTGGAGGAAACAATACGGGTTGCCGATGAGTTTTGTGATCAATATCGTGCTCTAAGGAGGGAAGTGGAGATACTTCAGGAGGAGAACCAGCGACTTCGCAGAATGCTGGAATATTACTCAAATCCCAGCACAAGGCCGTCACCGCCACACTCGGGTAACAATGAGTCTCTTCAGGTTTTGGTGCAGAATTACAAAATTGAGAAGCTGAAGCTGAAGGAGATCCTTATGAAGCGCGAGAGGAATCCATCACCATCATCGCCGAAGGAGTAATTCATCATCGGTATTGGCATCCCCTTGGTTTGTTCCAAGCTTGGGGGAGTGCCGCGGTATCAAATCACCACCACCTTTATCTTTTACTATTAAGTAGTGTCATATCATGAGTAGGGAAGTTATCATATAGAATAGTATGCAATGTGGAAGTATCTCTCTTAGTTAGTTATCGATGTATCCGTTGGTGTGAGTTATCGTTATGGAATATTAATGAGAAGTCTTATCATTTACTTTTTGCACACCTTATTTTAGTTTGCAATCTCCATTATATGATTACTCTTGACATGAGTATTGATATCACTTTGGGAACATTAAGTAAATCTATTTGGTTTTGGCAAACTTAGCATTGGTCAATAGCAACAACATCCTGATGTTTAATAGAAGGGAGAAATACACTTAGATACATTACTCCATTATCTCTATGCTTAGTATTCTTAAGTTAAAATTGCTTGTGCTTATGAGAAAGATGCATGATTGTTTCTATCATATGTATATTTGTTTGTTTCCCTCAACCTTTATGCTTGCTATCAAACCTTGCTAGCCAAAGACCTGTATCGAGAGGGAATGCTTCTCATACATCCATAACCTTAGACCAAACCTATGCCATTTGTGTCCACCATACCTACCTACTACATGGTATTTTCTCCCATTCCAAGTAAATACTTCATGTGCTACCTTTAAATTATTCAAACTATACTACTTCTTATTTGTGTCAATGTTTTATAGCTCATGAGGAAGTATGTGGTGTTTTATCTTTCAATCTTGTTGGGCGAACTTTTCCTAATGGACTAGCGGCACATCCGCTTACCCAATAACTTTGCAATAAGAGCTGGCAATGAGGTTCCCAGCCTCAATTAATAACTTTCATTAATAATTCTCTTCACATGTTTTGCTCTGATTCATCAGTAAGCAACTTAATTTTGCAATAGACACTCCTCCATGGTATGTGAATGTTGGAAGGCACCCGAGGATTCGGTTAGCCATGGATTGAGAAAGCCAAGGTTGGGGAGTGTCATCCTAAATAAAACTAAAATACATGTGTAAACAAAAGAGAAGGGGGATGATCTACCTTGCTGGTAGAGATGCCGTCCCTCATGGGAGCCGCTCTTGGAAGGTTCGTTTGGCAAGGGGGTTAGAGTACCCGCTACCATTCGTTGACAACAACAAACACCGCTCAAAATCTTACTTTTATGCTCTTTATATGATTTCAAAACTTGAAAAGCTCTAGCACATGATTTAATCCCTGCTTCCCTCTGCCTTTTTACTTTTATGTTGAGTCAGTATACCTATTTCCCTCTATCCTAAGCAAGCAATTGAGTTGTTGTGAACCAATCATTTATGCTATGATTCAGTTGATCATGTCTTTTATACTTTCTTGTTTAGTACCAATTTTATCTGAATAAATATGACTTTGAAGTTATCAATGATTATGAAGAGATTGTTATGCTTAAATATGAAGGCTCAGCTATAAATTCTAATATGAAAGCTTTGCTTAGAAGTACAATCCGTTAGCAGTTCTCTGACCAAGAACAAAGTTTGCCATCACCAACTATGATTTCTTATGCATCTTTACTTGTGATTTCTCTTTACTTATTTCGAGATGAGTTATATGAGGAAGTTGTTTACCGAATGTCTTGTGTGAATGAATATGATGCTTCTTGTCCGTATTTTATTTATCGACTCTTCACTCCATAAACATGTGGTCTTGTTTATCGAGCTCCGCTTGGGGACAAGCGAGGTCTAAGCTTGGGGGAGTTGATACGTCCAATTTGCATCACTATTTTGTATCATAATTTGCTGTTATTCATTGATATATTTCATATTGGGACACAATACTTATGTTATTCCATCTATTTTGCATGTTTCATCATCATTGGAGGATCAAGCACCGGAGCCAGGATTCTGCTGGAAAAAGCACCGTCGAACGCAATATTTCGGAAGATCAATCAAGGGAATTTCACGTAAATTCCTATTTTTCCAGATGACGGAGGGTGCCAGAAGGGGAAGAGGAGAAGAGCATCAGGCCCAGACCACAGGCGGCGCGGCCCAAGGCCCGGCCGCGCCACCGGCTCGGGGGCCCCACAGCCCTTTCGCCTCCTTTTCTTCGCGTACTCCTTCGTCCGAAACCTAAGCCACAGAGGGATCCCCACGAATTACAGCCCGCGGGGCGGAGAGCACCAGAGAAAAGAGCTCTCCGGCGGGCAGGAATCCGCCGGGGAAATTCCCGGAGGGGGAAATCGACGCCATCGCCATCGTCATCGAGCTGGACATCATCTCCATCATCATCACCATCGTCTCCACCATCTACACCGCCATCACCACCGCAGCACCTCGTCACCGCTGTAACGATTTGGGTTTGATCTTGATTGTTTGATAGGGGAAACTCTCCCGGTGTTATTCTATACTTGTTGTAGATGCTATTGAGTGAAACCATTGAACCAAGGTTCATGTTCAGATTGTTATTCATCATCATATCACCTCTGATTGTATTCCATATGATGTCTCGTGAGTAGTTCGTTTAGTTCTTGAGGACATGGGTGAAGTCTAAATGCTAGTAGTGAATTATGGTTGAGTAATATTCAATGTTATGATATTTAAGTTGTGGTGTCATTCTTCTAGTGGTGTCGTGTGAACGTCGACTACACGACACTTCACCATTTATGGGCCTAGGGGAGTGCATCTTGTATTCGGTTGCTAATTGCGGGGTTGGAGTGACAGAAACCTAAGCCCCCGTTAGTATATCGATGCAGGAGGGATCGCAGGATCTCGAGTTTAAGGCTGTGGTTAGATTTATCTTAATTACTTTCTTGTAGTTGCGGATGCTTGCAAGGGGTATAATCACAAGTATGTATTAGTCCTAGGAAGGGCGGTGCATTAGCATAGGTTCACCCACACAACACTTATCAAAACAATGAAGATTAATCAGCTGTATGTAGCGAAAGCACTAGACTAAAATCCCCGTGTGTCCTCAGGAACGTTTGGTCATTATAAGTAATCAAACCGGCTTGTCCTTTGTGCTAAAAAGGATTGGGCCACTCGCTGCAATTATTTCTCTCGCATTTTATTTACTTGTACTTTATTTATCTGCAATATCAAAACCCCGAATACTTGTCTGTGAGCATTTACAGTGAAACCTTCATCGAAACTGCTTGTCAACACCTTCTGCTCCTCGTTGGGTTCACTCTTATTTATCGAAAGTACTACGATACACCCCCTATACTTGTGGGTCATCACGGAGCCGCAGGCCGCAGCGGAGGAGCAGCTCCGCAGGAGTCCGCGGAGGGCACGGCGCCAGCCGGCGAGCCCGCCGAACCCGCACTCCGCCCGGGAAAGGGCGCAGTGGGAGCCCGGCCGGAGTCCCCGTGCCCTCCGCGTTGAGCCGGAACAGCGCGTCGCCGCCGGGGGCGTCGTCATCGACGCCGACGATGGCGAGTACTACTGGGTACTGCCGGCGGCCACCGTGCTCGCAAACCCTGTCTAGGGTTTCTTTTTTAAGTTTAAAGCCCATATAGGGCTTTCTTTTGTGTAAAAATTGCCCAAAATAGGGCTAAGTTTAATTAACCACTAGTTTAATGTTGTTTTTGGCTGTTTTCCTTTTTTAATTTCATTTTTGGTTTTTTTAATTACATATGCGGTCCGTTCACGCGTTGGGCGCAGCGTGCGACCCAAACGGACACGCGGACGCGGGCCGTTGTCCGGTGTCCGCCACCACCCAAACGGCCCAAACGGACGGCCCAGCGCGTCCGTTTGGGTCGCCCGGTTGGAGATGCCCTAAATAGCCCATACGCACCGACCACAGTAGGGTTCTTCCGTTCTTCAATGATTCTGTTTATGATTCTTTACAATTAGCTTTAAATGATTTAGCAGGCAAGAAGGAAGATATATAATGGAGAAATATCTGACAGAGAACCCAACAAATATTAGCGCCACCACCGATAATTCAGGTGTAAACGCATCAGGTCCTGCTCAGGGATAAAATTCTAATGAGCCTGAACCATATGATTTGACTATTTGAGCAACCCTGTTCGTGTTCCTGCAGAAAATTGGACAAAAAATCTGACTTTGCGTGTACTCAAATCAATGTTTGGTTTCGTTGAGTATGTTCTAATCATAAGACTGATGTGTTGCAGATGAATGTGTTGATTCATCAGCCAAAAGAAACAGCCCCCACTACCCAGAGGATGTTAATTCTCACGGTGGCAAGAAAACAAGATATCCAGGGTCAGACCTTCCTGAGGTATACATTCCAAGACTTGTTTCAGAAGAATAAATAAATTAAAATTGTGAAGATAACTTTCACCGCTGCAAGATTTGATTTGTTCTGTTGCAGCTAACTTCCCAAAATAAAACTATTTGACGAGTTCTAAGATCCACTGCAATCTTGTACTATACATCTTGTATCCTTTTGTTTATGCCCTACAAGAACCAGTTTCAACCTGCTCTTAGCCTTCGATAGTTCTATGTTATGCCATCCTTTTCCCGCTTACATGCAACATTTACAAAGCAAGTCTTGTACAGTATTATCCCGTTCCCATATGAGTACTTCCTTGGTATGCCTCTGCAATTCTAAATATGAGCTTTTCTACTTGTGCATGCAGGTCATTTGGTGTCATATACATTTCCTATTGCCGATGCAAGACGCTGCTTGTGCTGCCTGCGTGTGTCTCAGTCCTTTCTACGGTCCTGGAGATGCTATCCCAGCGTCATCTTTACTAATAAAACGATGTGCTCGGATGAAAATTTACGTAGGCAGAGAATGGGATCAAAAGTTATACACTACAACAACAATATTGACCGGGTTCAGACCGCTTGACGAAATTCAGGCTTGAATAGCATTCTCCTTATGTTGCAAAATCATATCATAATCTCAGATGTTGGCTTAGGGTTGCTGTTACACCAGGGATTGAAGAACTCGGCCTTACACTATCGGCGAATGATGCAACGTTTAAGTTCCCATGCAGACTTCTGTCTGACAGATGTCAAGAATCGGTTTGGTATCTTTGCCATGCCAACTGCACCTTATGTCCCAAATATGACCTTTGTTTGAGAAACCTGAAAATTCTGCATCGGTGTGAAGTACACTGTACGCATTGAGGAGGATAAGTTAGGGTGCCTTCTGTGATCTGTCCAGTTCCGTTGCTTTGGAAGAATTGAAGCTTATGTATTGTCATGACATAATTCGCCTAGACATACCTTGCCTGCTCCAGCGGCTCAGCTTCCTGGAAGTGCTTGAATGCTGGTTCCTTAAAGTGATAGAGAAAAGGCTCCAAATATCTCCAGATTTTGTCTTGCAGGTAATCAAGTGCAACTCTCACTTGAAGAGTCGCTCAAAGTGAAGAACCTGAAGTTGGACCATACTGGTGCCATTAGTTATGCTATTTACAATCTTCCTTCTGTGTGCCGAATCTTGAGACTCTTTCAATAAATTCTGGTTATGAGGTATTCTCTTACTTTTAAGTTGCTAAATGCCCATATAAAATTAGGCATATCAGAATGCCTGAGACTTTTTCCATGCAGATGGTTAATGCACCAATGGTAATTAGCAAATTCTTCCACCTCAAGTTCTTGTGTATTCTCATTTCTGGATGACGTAAGTCACTCTTAACCCTGCAAAGATTACCTAACTAAGATGTTTGAAACATAAATTTAAATATCGTTGTCTTTTATCTTCAGGTTGCAAGACAGTCCGAATATGACTCTTGTGAGTAGAGATCCCTCGTCTCTTAGGAGCGTGTTTAGTTGCCAACAATGCGTTTTCTCGCATGGGGGAGAAGAAAATTGTCTGTTTGGTTGCTCACGGGAGAAAGAACCTTTACATCGCACGGACTTTAAAGCACCCGAAAAAGTTATATGCGGAGGAACGCTCGATTCGGCCGTTTCTAGCGATGCAGCCTCGTCTCGTGCTCGTTGGAGCCTTTTAAGGTGCGAGCGAGAGATGGCGGGAGCCCGCGCACGCCGGGGAAAATACACTGGAGAAATTCGGTCACCTCCCGTTGATACCCCCCACCGCCCCGCCTCACCGCCCAAAGGCGCGCCACCATTTTCCCCCTTTCGAGCTCTCTGTCCATAGCTACTCGCCGGCCTGCAAGGTAAGTGACGGGCTCGTCTACAGATGGTGGACCTCCGCTACGGCTGCTCTTCCTCCTCCGCCTTGCCAAGATGTCATCTTCTTCCTTCAACGAGTTCGACTGCCGGATCACTGTGAGTACCATCCAACCCTGGCTTAGATCTACACCAAAGCTGCTGTTGCGTGTATGAATATAGAGTTCTTGGTTCGATCTATATGTTTAGCTTACTTTATGCTCTGATTTGTAAGACCTAAAGTAGTTTACCTATGTTTCTTGCTTTGATATGTACGTTTAGTGTACTTTTTCTACGATTCATGCTTAGATCTGTAAGGGCTTGCTATGATTTGTAAGAGTAGAGTAGCTTTGCACATGAGTTCTTGCTTCGATCCACATACATTTGTTCTGATCTTGCTTGGATCTGTAAAGCGTCAAGTGCCCGTCGTTTCGTCGAACACCTGTGTATGCATTCTTCTAAGTCCTATTGTCCATGTATAAGTGCGATAGTTGGTACGAGGACTGGTTTTACGATGTGTACAACTACTCGTTATACCACCTATGCACTTATACAGGGCAGCATGCATAGAAGATTACTACTGTGTTATGGCCAATCTGTGTGCACACAACCTGTTTGAAATTTCACTTTGCTACCATGCTTGCACTTATACACTGTAGATTGTTGTCATACTTGCTTGCTTCTGATTGTTGCTTTACCTTCTCATGTCATCTTCGATGTGTGAAAGATCTAGCTTGCTTACCATTGTTCTTGCACTTTGATACTTTGATTGTTTGTATAGGATGTGAGTACCATTGATCAGTCGCCCAAGTTTGTGCTACATGTTGTGCCAATCCGGTACATCCTGGTGCCTGATAAGTTCTGCCCTATCACGAAGAGGCCCAACAAGATATGGTTTGCCGCTCTGTCCACCTTCGTGCTGAATAGGGTATGCAAGTTCGTCACAGAAGAGAAGGTCGGAGTGCCGTTGTTCAGGCAGAGTGACTTGAAAGCGGTATGTGCGACTATTCTGAAGTACACTGGCCGTGAGGTTTGTGTCCCTCAGGTCTATAGCCATTTGAGGCACTAGAGAGCCAGGTGGGTTCATGTCTGCAAGCTCAAGAAGATGGAGGGGTGCGTTGGGTGGAGAAGACATCAACTATCATGATGGACGACGACGCATACTTTGCGTACACCAAGGTTAGCGCATTGCAACTTCTCTTCCACTTGATTTAGTAAGTCAAATATGATGCATGTTGTTAGCTTGCACATGAGAAAGAACTAAGTAACCTCATCATAGCAGAATCACCCTAGCTAGGGACGCAAAGCTCCTGATACCTTTGATCCGGATTATGATTGTAGTATTGTAAGCTTTTTTCCTGGAAGATATAGGTCTAATCGAACCTTAGGAAGCACTGCTAAAATGGTGTAAAGGAAATGTCTACAACACTTTGTAGTCATGAGAGCCATGATCGTCGTGGCCGCTTCCGAAACCAATTCCGATGCTGCGCTACTCTGATCATTATGCTCAGGTTCATAAACCTTATCAAATTATATTGTCCTCCCACTCAAAAACTTCACTCGAAACAATTTCTCGGAAATAAGAAACATTGACAAACACTTTTGTCTTTGTCTCGTGGGAAGAATTCCCAATTAAATCTCCGGGATAACCAACAAAGACATTCATCCGATTTTGGTTGACTATTAGGGTTTATACCCATGCCATAACTTGTATGGTGTCATTTCAACGGATCATGATGATGCTCTATTCAGTGTAAAAGCGGTAGTCTCTAAAGCATAATCCATAAAAAATATTATGGCATCAATATTTTATCTCATCATTGATCCAAGAAGGTTTGGATTCATCTCTCGGATACTCCATCATCATTATGATACTCCAAGAAACGTGAGTTATAGAACAACTTCATAACTCTCTTAGATGTTTGCTAAAACTCGTAATTCAAATATTTCCACTATGATCCAATCATAGATATTTGACTTTTCTGTTACGATGATTTCCACTTCATGCTGAAATTTATTTGAATCTTATTCAAATGTTTCAAACTTCTTCCTTATCGAATATATCCACATATATATACTCAATTCATTGTTGGAAGTTTTTATGAAGTAGAAGAATCTCCCGCACACAACTATGCCCAGTGAACCACATATATCATCATGTATGTTTCCACTAAGTTAGTTGCCCGTTCAATTCTTGGCCTATGAACGGTATTTTAGTTATTCCTTTTTAGAAAAGATTTGCAAGCGCCAAACGATTCAAAAATCAAATGACTCCAAAATCCATTTGCATGGAGTTCCTTCATGCGTTCCTTTCTAATATGACCTAAATGGCGGTTCCACAAATAAGTGGAATTCAAATCATTTGCCTTATGGCATTTTAGCGTCAGTGTTATGTATGTGTGTTTTCACCATTAAAATTCATAATAACTTATCCATCGTACATGGAGTAATGTCATAATTTGAACAACTCATTGTTTTCATTTGACCAGAGCAAAATAACAATTATTAAGTTCTTTATTATAAATTCTAAGGGCTAGATAGAATGCCAACGATGAACACAATAACACTTTATTTTTGTTCCAGACGTGCATTCCTATCATATTCCTTGTCAGTCACTTAGGCCATTGAATTCTTGTATTGCGTTGTTTTTGTATGACACTTCATACCAACCAATATAGTACTAATACCCAAGAATTTCATAGTGTGACTTAACTAGGAATACAACCATAACATGTATATCATTTATATACACCCGAGCTAGACTTTCTAGTCTTTTCTTATCTTTTTGCCAAATATCTTTTGCAGTTTCTCTTTTAGCTTTCCTCATTATTCAGAAAACACTTCAACATCAACAACTTCTAGGTTTGTTGGTCAAATACCAATAACCTTGAGGTTCTTACTTTGAAGTTGATCATCATATGATAAGTGTTCTAGATTTCACATATTAGTAACTATGATGAACAATTTCACTCATAATTTTATCCATCAATTCATGACAACTTTTTGAGACCATGTCTGTACATGCTAGGCTCATAAAGTTTAACCTTAGTATTCGCATGTGCAAATCTGGCTTGCACCCATTGTAAGCACACGTAGAATCTATAACACCCGATCATCACGTGATGCTTCAAAACGACGAGTCTTAGCAACGGTGCATACTAAGGATGATAACTTCATGGATATGCGAATATCATTAGTGCCCCAATAGTTGGATGATTGTGACGCCTGGCGTCTTCAACCTTCATACATTCCCATAAAACTTATGAGTTTATGTAGTCTCACCAAATTATATTCTATCATCTTGCAATAAGGTCTTAGATATCACATATATCTCATACCTTGATAATTTCTGAAAACTAAATTTTCAGCTCCTTATTTTTCAAACATATTTGAACTTTCAAGTTTCACGGAGACAAGATAACTTTAGGTACTAATTGAAACCATAGCTCTTTGAATCAACAATGTGAGGTTTACTAAAAGTTTGCAATAGGACTTAATCAATTCATGATTCTTTAACAATACGGTACCAATCCGTAAAGTTTCTTGTCAGATTTTAACAGATTTCTATCTCAATAACAAGACTAGCGCATAGTAGTAAACGGATGCCAATACTACAAAATTAATTCAAAATACTACTCAGACTATGTTTATGATAATTAGTTCATGTTTTAATCTAATTACTAATGAACTCCCACTTAATACAACATCCCTCATAGTTGTTAAGTGGTACACGATCCAGATCCACTACACCAAAACCGATCATCACTTGAGATGATGTAGCTTCAATGGTGAACATCAACATGTTGATCATATCATCCATATGACTCGTGTTCAACCTTTCGGTTTCCGTTGTCCCGAGGCCATGTCTGTACATGCTAGGCTCAAGCAAACCCAAGTATTCGCGTGTGCAACATGGCTTACACCGTTGTATGTGAACGTTGAGTCTATCACATCCGATCATCACGAGATGCTTTGAAACGACGAACTATATCAACGGTGCATACGAGGGAGAACACTTTATTATCTTGATATTAATGTGAGGGATCATCTTATAATGCTACCGTCGCGATCTAAGCAAAATAAGATGCATAAAAGGATTAACATCACATGCAGTTCATATGTGATATGATATGGCCTTTTGTCTTTGCGCCTTTGATCTTCATCTCCAAAGCACGGACATGATCTCCATCATCAACGGCATGATCTCCATCATCGTCGGCGAAGCACCAAGGTCAATGGCGCCGTCTTCATGATCGTCCTCCATGTAGCAACTATTACAACTACTTTGAAATACTACTCAACATGAAATTTAAAGACAACCATAAGGCTCCTGCCGGTTGCCACAATACAATAATGATCATCTCATACATAGTCATCATCACATTATGGCCATATCACATCACCAAACCCTGCAAAAACAAGTTAGACGTTTCTAATTTGGTTTGCATATTTTACGTGGTTTAGGGTTTTCGAGTAAGATCCAATCTACCTACGAACATGAACCACAACGGTGATACTAGTGTTGTCAATAGAAGAGTAAATTGAATCTTCACTATAGTAGGAGAGACAGACACCCGCAAAGCCACTTATGCAATACAAGTTGCATGTCGAGCGTGGAGCAAATCTCATGAACGCGGTCATGTAAAGTTAGCCCGAGCCGCTTCATCCCACTATGCCACAAAGATGCAAAGTACTCAACTAAAGATAACAAGAGCATCAACGCCCACAAAACATTGTGTTCTACTCGTGCAACCATCTATGCATAGACACGGCTCTGATACCACTGTAGGATAACGTTGCATAGAAAACAAAAATTTTCCTATCGCGAACACGCAATCCAAGCCAAGATGCAATCTAGAAGACGGTAGCAACGAGGGGATGATCAAGACTAACCCTTGAAGAGATTCCAAAGCCTATAAGAGTAGTCTCTTATTGCTGCGGTAGACGATCACTTGCCGCTTGCAAAAGCGCGTAGAAGATCTTGATCACGATCGGTTCCGGCGCCACGAACGGGCAGCACCTCCGTACTCGGTCACACGTTCGGTTGTTGATGAAGACGACGTCCACCTCCTCCTCCAGCGGGCAGCGGAAGTAGTAGCTCCTTCTGAATCCGACAGCACGACGGCGTGGTGTCGGTGGTGGTGGAGAAACCCGGAGCTTCGCTTAAGCGTGCGGGATGTGGTGGAGGAGAGAGACCGCTAGGGTTTGGGGAGAGAGGGGAGGCTAGGGCGCCGGCCAAGGGCAGCCCTAGGTGGTGCGGCCAAGAGTGGGCAGCCCCTCCCTCTCCTCCTCATTATATAGGTGGAAATCCCCAAGTGTTGGTATCCAAGTCTTCGAATAAGACCCCAACAATGAAACCTCCCATATGTAGGGAAACCTACCCAAGGTGGGAATCCCACTTGGGGTGGGATTCCCCCTTCCATGAGGGGTTGGCCGGCCACCCTAGGGGAGTCCACCTTGGACTCCTCTCCTTTAGGGTTGGCTGGCCATGCAAGGTGGAGTCCCTCCGGGACTCTACTTTCCATGGTGATTTCTTCCGGACTTTTCTAGAACCTTCTAGAACCTGCCATAAATGCACCGGATCATTTCCAAACTTGGAATATGACTTCCTATATGAATCTTATTCTCCGGACCATTCCGAACTCCTCGTGATGTCCGGGATCTCATCCGGGACTCCGAACAAATATTCGAACTCCATTCCATATTCAAGTACTACCATTTCAACATCCAACTTTAAGTGTGTCACCCTACGGTTCGTGAACTATGCGGACATGGTTGAGTACTCACTCCGACCAATAACCAATAGCGGGATCTGGAGATCCATAATGGCTCCCACATATTCAACGATGACTTCTGATCGAATGAACCATTCACATACGATACCAATTCCCTTTGTCACGCGATATTTTTACTTGTCCGAGGTTTGATCATCGGTATCACTCTATACCTTGTTCAACCTCGTCTCCCGACAAGTACTCTTACCGTGGTATGTGGTCTCTTATGAACTTATTCATATGCTTGCAAGACATTAGACGACATTCCACCGAGAGGGCCCATATATCTATCCGTCATCGGGATGGACAAATCCCACTGTTGATCCATATGCCTCAACTCATACTTTCCGGATACTTAATCCCACCTTTATAACCACCCATTTACGCAAAGGGCGTTTGATGTAATCAAAGTACCTTTCCGATATAAGTGATTTACATGATCTCATGGTCATAAGGACTAGGTAACTATGTATCGAAAGCTTATAGCAAATAACTTAATGACGAGATCTTATGCTACGCTTAATTGGGTGTGTCCATTACATCATTCATATAATGATATAACCTTGTTATTAATAACATCCAATGTTCATGATTATGAAACTAATCATCCATTAATCAACAAGCTAGTTTAAGAGGCATACTAGGGACTTCTTGTTGTCTACATATCACACATGTACTAATGTTTCGGTTAATACAATTATAGCATGATATATAAACATTTATCATAAACATAAAGATATAAATAATAACCACTTTATTATTGCCTCTAGGGCATATCTCCTTCAAATAGCATGTCTCCAACACATTTGTAGAGTACTATAGCATGTATGTACATACCTGAGTGTGATCCAAGTAATGTTGCTCAGCAAGAACAATTATTTTTGCATCATCATCCCAAAGCGCCCCGCTTAATGTTCTCAATTTGTCAATTTTCTGCCACCTAGTCTTCCATTTGCGGAGATGATTGTCACCTGGGTGGTAGTCACCTCATAACCAACAAGTTGTGTGACATCTTTTGTAGCCTTCGTAATATGGACCTCTTTAAATCCTTTTATCTGTCTTGACACCTTTCGCTGCTATGTGGGCGAGACATTTCAGCAAGCATGCTGACATCGGAGGGATCCAAGTCATCATCTTCACTGTCTTCCTGGGTTGAGCACTTTCATCCAGAAGTTCCTCCACAGGTTCAGCCATCTGCACCAAACAAGTTTCATCAGTAAATGACACATTGCAGCAGTAAATTGACATATTCCAGCAGTAAAATAACCCATTCCAGCAATATACAACATATTTCAGCAGTAAAATGGCATATTCCAGCAGTACACAACATATTCCAGCAGTAAAATGACCCAATCCAGCAATATACAGCATAATTTAGCAGTAAAATGACATATTCCAGCAGTAAAACAGCCCATTCCAGCAGTATACGACATATTCCAGCAGTAAAATGAACCATTCCAGCAATATACAACATATTACATTACTAAAATGACATATTCCATCAGTATACAACATATTCCAACAGTAAAATGACCCATTCCAGCAATATACAACATAATAGATGATATTCCAGCAGTAAAATGACATATCCTAGCAAAATAGATGATATTCGAGCAGTAAAATGACATATTCCAGCAACATAGATGATATTCCAACAGTAAAATGACATATTCCAGCAAAATAGATGATATTCCAGCAGTAATATTACACATTACATAAGGGTGGGTAATTCATAGCAGATTACAACATCAAAATACAAGTATGATTATCAAATCTGAGCTGCCCCAGTTTGCCCGCCCACATAGCTTGTGCATATCCATCCCTCTTTTGTTTCCATGTTGCATTATCGAAAGTAACATCATTGTGCTCCTCATGGACAGGTTCTGGTGCCCATGTCGCCTCCGGTGGGAAATAGTCATCCTCCCCAAATTGAAGTATCCAATTATGGAGAATGGCACAAGCTATAACTACTTTTTCTTGGGTCTTATAATGGTGGAATGGTCTATTGTAAACATATTTCCAACGATTCTTGTACGCAGCGAAGGCCCTTTCAATTGATATCCTTAGAGAGGAGTGTCTTAAGTTGAACAACTCTTTATAATTTCCACGATGATTTCCTCCACCATACTTCTTTAGGTGGTACCTTGTTTTAAGGTATGGTGGAAGGAAAGCCGGTCTCACGGCATAACCAACATCAACAAAGTAGAATTTTCCTATGAAAAATGCAGCTATTAGCTATAGCGGAAACTACTAATTTATTTGGAGCTAATGGGTTTGAGTTATTACCTGGAGGAAGTGACAACCCATCATCCCTCTCCACAACATCAACAAATATGAGGGCGTCATGGGCTAACCCTTCCCAACCAGCAAGAACATAGGTAAACTTCAAATCGAAGTCTACCGCTGCCATTACATTTTGGGTAGTGCCATCTTTTCTACCCCTAAAGGCGACTGCGATATTTGCTAGGACTCTAGCCATGACATGAGTCCCATCTATTGCTCCAATACAATCCTAAATCGGAAAATACAAGTATGGGTTATTCATGGGTCTTATCAAGATAAGAGTATCTAAAGTTTCAAAATAGATTACCTTGAAGTAAGGATTGAAGCGGTTGTTTTCCTCAGTTTTATGGTGGATATGATTGGAGGGAGGACGAATCATGCCAGCTCGCAACTCTCCAACAACATATAGCTAGCACCGCTTTAAAATACCTACTAATTACTTCAATAGAAGAAACATGGCTACTCGTTCCTCAATAGAAGTATGAATACTATCTTTCAATAGCTCTAACTTTGTGTTGTGACCAACTACTAGGAGAAACATGGCTACTTGTTCCTCAATAGAAGTATGAATACTTTCTTTCAATAGACCTCTCTCTCTAAACAAAGTGCACAAACGAAAGAAAGGGGCTCTTTTCATTGTTAGCTGGTTTGAGCAATTTATGTGGCTAGAATGATAGATATATATCAAATTCGATTCCCTAGCTAGGTCCATATAAATTCTACAACCTATTGTTAACATCGGAGTTTGTTTCCTAGCTCTCCTTGAGATATAGATCATGTATGCACCCAATACAGTTGCGATACCGGCTGCTTGCACAACTAGTTGGCGCCTCTTTCTTGCCAAATCATCCATATAACACAAATACAAACAACAAAGCATCTTACATACATAGAACAAAAATATGCAACACTCACATTAATGAAAAGGCTCTACATATATCAAGTTTACTGCCCACAAGTTAAACATATCATAGTGCTGCAATTACTATCATAGTGCAAGATTTGCTATTATCTTTGCAGCTGGGGCAGATCCGGCCGAGAAGTTCAGGTTGGAGACTTTCAGGTCGGAGCTTGTTCCAGTCTGAGACAAAGCTTGTTCCGGTCTAAGACGAAGCTTGTTCCAGTCGGAGATGCTGCTAGGGTTTGACGATGCCACGTGCGGAAGAGGAGGAGGTCACGGCTGTTGGAGGGAGAAGACGGTAGAGGGAGGGCCGGTTCAACTGTCGGAGACGGCCGGCGAGGTCCTCCTCGCCATCTCCATGCCCGGCTCGATCTGGATCTCATGGGGACCAGGAGAGGCGTGACAGGAGGCAGAGAGGAGCGGTCGAGGTCGGCGGCGCCCCCGTGGGTCTCAGCGGAAACAGGGAGACGGGGGAGTAGGGGGAGGCGGCGTGCTTGCCGGCGAACGAAGGAGGGTGATTTTGGCGGAGGAGGTGCGGTTTTTGCTGGGCTCGTAGGGAACAGGGGACGGGGTGACGGGAGTCAGGTCTACCCCTCTCAGCGGGACGAGCGGAGATAGTTTCCTGGACGCGGGCTCTTTCTTTTCGGGCGGACTCGACCGAGCTCACCTGTGAAGCTCGATTCGGGCTTCGCTGCTCGGCAAGGCGCTGAGCCCTTTTCCGTATCCCTTCGACGGTGCGCGCATGGGAGGAGCCGGTCTAACAAACACTGGATCTCTTCAATATCTCCGTTGGGAGGAGATTTTCTGAGTAGCCCCGGCGGGCTACCAAACACACCCTTAGCGACCAATGCATGTCCATCTCTCCACCCAGGAGGATATTTTCAAATGGAATCTAACGACAACTGGTATGTTTACAGTTAAATCCATGTAATTAGATATGATCAACGGTCACACATGTTTCCTTTTGAAAGTACATATGGAAAATCAAAGTTTCATTTTAAATAAGATTTTCATGTGGTTTCTATATATGTAGAAAGGCAATTCTTACAAACATAACTTGCTGAAACAAAATTGGCATGGTTGTACCAAGTCTTGTTTTTTTATCAAGATAAAACAGTACAACATTTATTCATCACATTATTTTTGCCAGGATGTTAATATTACCCACCAACAAATATAATGAATATAACAAATATAATGAATATATTCGGTGATTGGTGAATGGGATGGAACAGAAAGGAAAATCTCACGTTAGAGTGGGTGTACGTGCACTACTATGGGGCATTTGGCGAGTCCAAAATAATCTTATATGTTACAAAGCCACATTCACTTCATTTTTGTAGGATATACAGGGTCAGTCCATTGAATTTATATGTGGTTCTATCGTCAGCCCCCGAAAGTGGGCCAAGATATGAATATTGAATGCATGCAACCGATTGACGACGGTAACACATGATATGTATATCCGATACGGTTGGTGGCTTGGTCGAAGAATAACATGTTGATACATAGTGCAGCATGTTATTACAGATTTTTAATAGATTATCCATGTCTCCACACTATTTGATCCATTAGTTGTAATAATCCTTGATTCATTGCACTTTGTTCTTGTAAAACTTTGAATAGTATTTTATTTAAAGACTTTATGTATCCATTGATGCATAGAATGGAGGGATTTTCCTTTTGGGGAAAAGTCGTTATGTACATGAAATATCAGTGCAAAAGGCTTAATTTACAGATTGTGTACGTGTTTCAGTAGCTGCATACAGGTATTAAGTAAGTCCACAGAAACGTGCTCGTTTGCGTTTGTCTCAGCTGGCGCTGGCGCGTGGTATCGTTTGGTCAGGTTTAGCCACGCTGTGGTAAAGAGACCCATGTGTGGGATGATGATCCTCCAGATTTTATTTTATTTTATGTAATTCGTGATGTAACATTGTTATCAGTTAAATAAAAGCCAGGCTTTTCTTCAAAAAAAAAGGGCAGTCGGTGTGTCAAAAAAAAAAAAACAGGGCACTCGGTGCTTCTATTGTCCGCCTGGAAGCGGACCGTGAGCAATTAATCAGCCCACAAGATAGCATGGACCATGGGCTACCAAGCAATATGCAGGCACACATCATAATTTCGAAACTGCTCGATAACATCCGAGCTTTAGTGAGCTTGTCCATCTGAGCGTTGGCTTTTCTTTGCTTTCCTTTTATTCCTGCTAACATTTTTTCTTAGTTGTTGATTCTCAGCTAACTTAGTGGTCAATTAAAATCCTAAGCTACCCGACTTCATGATTGTTGCACCTATGAGTTGGAGGTAGAGTTGCAATTGAGAGTGGCCCTACACCCCGCTTGCATGCGGGAATAACGCACGCACGCAACCGCTTGCCTCCCGTGCCCCTGTTGGGTCCGCCTAGCCGCCTAGGAACGCGTTTCTCCAGCAGTTTTTTTTTCTATTTTTCTATTAATTTTATTTTTTATGAAAAAATCCAGATTTATAATCTTTCAGATTTTGAAAAGTTCAAATTTACAAAAAAAATTAAATTTAGAAAGTGTTCAAACTTGAAAATTGTTCAACGTACAAAAAAAATTAAATATGAATTTTTTTGAATTTTAAAATTGCTCGTATCTAGATATTGTTTGAATTTGAAAATTGCTTGAGTTTAGGAATTATTTAAATTTGAAAAGTGTTCGAATTAAAAAATGTTAAAATGAGTAAAAAATTTAAAAATAAATATGTTCTTATTTTAAAAAGATGTTCAGAATTTTCAATCAAAATAAGTAAAAAATTTAATAGCTAAAATCGAAGAAAACCACAGAAACCCAACAAGGAACCGAGTAGAACAGGAATCGGTTCTAGAACCTTCACAAACCGGAATGAGCACCACATCGCGGTAAATGGACCACGGCCCAAGTGGCTACCCCGTGCGTGCGGGGCGTATTTCTCGCACGCATGCGGGCGATAAATAGGTTTTCCGGCCTGTACACACAGATCGTGTGTTCATGGCATACGTGGTAGGGCCGTAAGGGTTTGGAACAGATCGGTCGTTCGGGGTGCTTCTTATATGTTCGGGCAGCCCAACCGAATAGATGAGCCCAACGAGAATCTCTCTTTCAAAGAAAAGGAGCCCAACGAGAAGCCTCCAAATCGGATTGAGCCGTATCTCCATCGCTTGGTCTTCGACTTTATAGGACTGTGAATTCTGAAACAAGCAGTCCTCGGCCGCCGCCTGCGACGAACGATCGCGGTCGCCCTCAAGGTCCTTTCCGCCGTGCGCTCGTCCCAAATAGACGCCAAGGTAAGGGCATCTCCAACCGCGCGATCCATTCCGCGCCCGTGCGTCCGGATGGGTCGATCCGGACAAAATCTCGGCGCAACGTGGGGATGCACCGCAAAATCGGACGGCCGCGACGTCCGGAACGATGCAAACTCGGCCCAAATCTTGGCCGGGTTTGCGTGGCCGCGGATGGCACGCGGCGTCCTCGCGTGTCCGCCTGGTCCGCGTGGCTGGCCCACCTGTCGGTGCCCCAGTCCTATTAAATGTAGACTGGGGAAGGGGACTATTCCTATCTAGTCCCCACTTTCCACTCCGGCCGCACGCGCGAGCTCGAAGCTTCCGCGCCGCCATGGCCCCGAAGCGCGAGTTCTCGCCATCCGCCAACGACCACGAGGCCGGCACGGCCGCGCCGCGCCGTTCGCCATGGGGCCGCCGCGACGCCGACGCGACCGATCTACGTCACCTTAGCGGGCGCAGATGTTCGGGACGCCGCGTCCCAATCCCATGGGGACGTGCACCTCCCACGGCCGGCACCGAGCCCGATCGGTTCCGGTGCCGCCATCCCGGCTCCGGCGCCCGCTACGCCGAGATCCGGAGGCGCCGCGCCCGCCGGCGGACCTCCGAGTACGGCGACGCAAGTCCCAACTGGGACTTGTGGTTCGAGGTGGAGCACGATGCGCGCCGGCGCACGTGCTTCACATCCGTGACGGCGCGGCCTCGCGCGCAGCCGCGCACACCGCTAGGCGGGCTGGCCGCCGCCCCGGCGGCCTCTACATCAACGAGCCCGCGCCCGGCCCGCCACGCCCGCAGCCCCTGAGGAGGAGGACGACCGAGCCGCAGCGGCGCCGCGACGTCCCGCGAGCAGCGCGACTCGACGAGCGGCCGCACCCGCCGAGACGCCGCGCGCCCGCGCCGGAGAGGCGGCCAGAAGGCCCAGGAGGATGCCCGTGCGGAGGCGTGGCCTTCCGAGCCGGCGCGCCGTCGGGAGGAGGCAACACGTCGCGGCGCTCCGGAGGGAGGAGCGCCGGCCGCGCGCGGGCGAGGAGGAGCGCGTGGCCACGCTCCGGCTACGCGGAGCGCAGCCGCAAGGAGCAGCTCCGGAGTCCGCGCGAGGCACGGCCGCGCAGCCGGCGAGCCCGCCGAACCCGCACTCCGCCCGGGAAAGGGCGCGGGAGCCCGGCCGAGTCCCTGCCCTCCGGCGTTCGAGCGAACAGCCGCGTCGCGCCGGGGCGTGCCGATCGACGCGACGATGGCGAGTACTACTGGGGTAGTACGGGCGGCCACCGTGCTCGCAAACCCTGTCTAGGGTTTCTTTTTTAAGTTTAAAGCCCATATAGGGCTTTCTTTTGTGTAAAAATTGCCCAAAATAGGGCTAAGTTTAATTAACCACTAGTTTAATGTTGTTTTTGGCTGTTTTCCTTTTTTAATTTCATTTTTGGTTTTTTTAATTACATATGCGGTCCGTTCACGCGTTGGGCGCAGCGTGCGACCCAAACGGACACGCGGACGCGGGCCGTTGTCCGGGTGTCCGTTCGACCACCCAAACGGCCCAAAACGGACGGCCCAGCGCGTCCGTTTGGGTCGCCCGGTTGGAGATGCCCTAAATAGCCCATACGCACCGACCACAGTAGGGTTCTTCCGTTCTTCAATGATTCTGTTTATGATTCTTTACAATTAGCTTTAAATGATTTAGCAGGCAAGAAGGAAGATATATAATGGAGAAATATCTGACAGAGAACCCAACAAATATTAGCGCCACCACCGATAATTCAGGTGTAAACGCATCAGGTCCTGCTCAGGGATAAAATTCTAATGAGCCTGAACCATATGATTTGACTATTTGAGCAACCCTGTTCGTGTTCCTGCAGAAAATTGGACAAAAAATCTGACTTTGCGTGTACTCAAATCAATGTTTGGTTTCGTTGAGTATGTTCTAATCATAAGACTGATGTGTTGCAGATGAATGTGTTGATTCATCAGCCAAAAGAAACAGCCCCCACTACCCAGAGGATGTTAATTCTCACGGTGGCAAGAAAACAAGATATCCAGGGTCAGACCTTCCTGAGGTATACATTCCAAGACTTGTTTCAGAAGAATAAATAAATTAAAATTGTGAAGATAACTTTCACCGCTGCAAGATTTGATTTGTTCTGTTGCAGCTAACTTCCCAAAATAAAACTATTTGACGAGTTCTAAGATCCACTGCAATCTTGTACTATACATCTTGTATCCTTTTGTTTATGCCCTACAAGAACCAGTTTCAACCTGCTCTTAGCCTTCGATAGTTCTATGTTATGCCATCCTTTTCCCGCTTACATGCAACATTTACAAAGCAAGTCTTGTACAGTATTATCCCGTTCCCATATGAGTACTTCCTTGGTATGCCTCTGCAATTCTAAATATGAGCTTTTCTACTTGTGCATGCAGGTCATTTGGTGTCATATACATTTCCTATTGCCGATGCAAGACGCTGCTTGTGCTGCCTGCGTGTGTCTCAGTCCTTTCTACGGTCCTGGAGATGCTATCCCAGCGTCATCTTTACTAATAAAACGATGTGCTCGGATGAAAATTTACGTAGGCAGAGAATGGGATCAAAAGTTATACACTACAACAACAATATTGACCGGGTTCAGACCGCTTGACGAAATTCAGGCTTGAATAGCATTCTCCTTATGTTGCAAAATCATATCATAATCTCAGATGTTGGCTTAGGGTTGCTGTTACACCAGGGATTGAAGAACTCGGCCTTACACTATCGGCGAATGATGCAACGTTTAAGTTCCCATGCAGACTTCTGTCTGACAGATGTCAAGAATCGGTTTGGTATCTTTGCCATGCCAACTGCACCTTATGTCCCAAATATGACCTTGGTTTGAGAAACCTGAAAATTCTGCATCGGTGTGAAGTACACTGTACGCATTGAGGAGGATAAGTTAGGGTGCCTTCTGTGATCTGTCCAGTTCCGTTGCTTTGGAAGAATTGAAGCTTATGTATTGTCATGACATAATTCGCCTAGACATACCTTGCCTGCTCCAGCGGCTCAGCTTCCTGGAAGTGCTTGAATGCTGGTTCCTTAAAGTGATAGAGAAAAGGCTCCAAATATCTCCAGATTTTGTCTTGCAGGTAATCAAGTGCAACTCTCACTTGAAGAGTCGCTCAAAGTGAAGAACCTGAAGTTGGACCATACTGGTGCCATTAGTTATGCTATTTACAATCTTCCTTCTGTGTGCCGAATCTTGAGACTCTTTCAATAAATTCTGGTTATGAGGTATTCTCTTACTTTTAAGTTGCTAAATGCCCATATAAAATTAGGCATATCAGAATGCCTGAGACTTTTTCCATGCAGATGGTTAATGCACCAATGGTAATTAGCAAATTCTTCCACCTCAAGTTCTTGTGTATTCTCATTTCTGGATGACGTAAGTCACTCTTAACCCTGCAAAGATTACCTAACTAAGATGTTTGAAACATAAATTTAAATATCGTTGTCTTTTATCTTCAGGTTGCAAGACAGTCCGAATATGACTCTTGTGAGTAGAGATCCCTCGTCTCTTAGGAGCGTGTTTAGTTGCCAACAATGCGTTTTCTCGCATGGGGGAGAAGAAAATTGTCTGTTTGGTTGCTCACGGGAGAAAGAACCTTTACATCGCACGGACTTTAAAGCACCCAAAAAAGTTATATGCGGAGGAACGCTCGATTCGGCCGTTTCTAGCGATGCAGCCTCGTCTCGTGCTCGTTGGAGCCTTTTAAGGTGCGAGCGAGAGATGGCGGGAGCCCGCGCACGCCGGGGAAAATACACTGGAGAAATTCGGTCACCTCCCGTTGATACCCCCCACCGCCCCGCCTCACCGCCCAAAGGCGCGCCACCATTTTCCCCCTTTCGAGCTCTCTGTCCATAGCTACTCGCCGGCCTGCAAGGTAAGTGACGGGCTCGTCTACAGATGGTGGACCTCCGCTACGGCTGCTCTTCCTCCTCCGCCTTGCCAAGATGTCATCTTCTTCCTTCAACGAGTTCGACTGCCGGATCACTGTGAGTACCATCCAACCCTGGCTTAGATCTACACCAAAGCTGCTGTTGCGTGTATGAATATAGAGTTCTTGGTTCGATCTATATGTTTAGCTTACTTTATGCTCTGATTTGTAAGACCTAAAGTAGTTTACCTATGTTTCTTGCTTTGATATGTACGTTTAGTGTACTTTTTCTACGATTCATGCTTAGATCTGTAAGGGCTTGCTATGATTTGTAAGAGTAGAGTAGCTTTGCACATGAGTTCTTGCTTCGATCCACATACATTTGTTCTGATCTTGCTTGGATCTGTAAAGCGTCAAGTGCCCGTCGTTTCGTCGAACACCTGTGTATGCATTCTTCTAAGTCCTATTGTCCATGTATAAGTGCGATAGTTGGTACGAGGACTGGTTTTACGATGTGTACAACTACTCGTTATACCACCTATGCACTTATACAGGGCAGCATGCATAGAAGATTACTACTGTGTTATGGCCAATCTGTGTGCACACAACCTGTTTGAAATTTCACTTTGCTACCATGCTTGCACTTATACACTGTAGATTGTTGTCATACTTGCTTGCTTCTGATTGTTGCTTTACCTTCTCATGTCATCTTCGATGTGTGAAAGATCTAGCTTGCTTACCATTGTTCTTGCACTTTGATACTTTGATTGTTTGTATAGGATGTGAGTACCATTGATCAGTCGCCCAAGTTTGTGCTACATGTTGTGCCAATCCGGTACATCCTGGTGCCTGATAAGTTCTGCCCTATCACGAAGAGGCCCAACAAGATATGGTTTGCCGCTCTGTCCACCTTCGTGCTGAATAGGGTATGCAAGTTCGTCACAGAAGAGAAGGTCGGAGTGCCGTTGTTCAGGCAGAGTGACTTGAAAGCGGTATGTGCGACTATTCTGAAGTACACTGGCCGTGAGGTTTGTGTCCCTCAGGTCTATAGCCATTTGAGGCACTAGAGAGCCAGGTGGGTTCATGTCTGCAAGCTCAAGAAGATGGAGGGGTGCGTTGGGTGGAGAAGACATCAACTATCATGATGGACGACGACGCATACTTTGCGTACACCAAGGTTAGCGCATTGCAACTTCTCTTCCACTTGATTTAGTAAGTCAAATATGATGCATGTTGTTAGCTTGCACATGAGAAAGAACTAAGTAACCTCATCATAGCAGAATCACCCTAGCTAGGGACGCAAAGCTCCTGATACCTTTGATCCGGATTATGATTGTAGTATTGTAAGCTTTTTTCCTGGAAGATATAGGTCTAATCGAACCTTAGGAAGCACTGCTAAAATGGTGTAAAGGAAATGTCTACAAGACTTGCTAGTTGGGTTGATTTTATGTTTACCGGACCTTTCTAGTTACTTTGTTTTATGTTGTGTTCAATGGATGGAAATAGGCTAGGGTCAAGGATTCTTCTGCAGCTATGCATATATATAAAAATGAAGTACAAATATGTAGTAAATAAAATAGTGATAAGAGATTTGTAAGCAGCACATCGGTAAATACTATTTCCCCTAAACCCAGAGGTGACAACAGTCGCTTGGTCCAACCATTGTTCCCACAGCCGTGAGTAACACCAATTATTAAGTAAATGAATACATACCAAAATATTAAGCTAGATGATTATGTCGCTGATCCCGAGTGAATCACTAAACATGTACCGTTACTTTCCCCTTTCTGTCACTGAGGTTTTGCGGTAGCACACTATTCTCCCCTCATCCCACCTCTTCCCTTGGTCGACCTGGTAGACATGGGTATCTGCAGATCATCGAATCGAGGGAAAGAGACAATAATACAAGATTGCAAAACTCCTATTCAATTTCTACACATATTCATCAGATTAGATACATATAAACGCTGCGAGGATTCACCGCAACCCGCAGCCCGTGAAGACTACTCACACATGATATCAAGATCAAAGATAGAACTCATTGTTGCAAATACTTAGATTGAAATCACAATATTCTTACAATGATCGCCAATTCTCAAGGAGATGTCTATTACAATGGTTATGGCTATGACTATGGAGGAGATGGAAGATGGAATGGATGAACTATGGTGGTGGATCTCCTTCAGTGTGGTGTAGATGGATTCGATGGGTGGCGGCTCTGTTTGACGGCGACTGGCTCTCTTTTTGGCGTGGCTCCCTTCACAGAACTTCTAGGGTTTGACCTCGAGAGCCCCACGGCACATCGTACGAGCAGATGGAACGGGCGGGGCTTGCCCGTACCGGTGGCCGCTAAACCCCTGTAACCGATTTTCGGCCTCTTATTGATTTTGCTGCACTTGTGACGGTATTTTCTTCACTAGTTGCAGGTCCATTTGCCATTATGACTTGATTTCTAGCACACCATTCAAAGATAGAAAAGATTGCACATCTTTGCATTAATTAGTCATTAACAGCACACTGAGAGAGAGACTTAGTAAATTTCTTGACATAGCTAAAGGTTTAAAAGTGAGAAAACGTGACGTATATCACAACCATCAGCTCCTCAACATACCCATAGAGAACTATGCTCAGATGAAGAGGATCTACACCGGCCGTGTTCCAGTCGCTCCGCTCATTCCTGATGCGGTCCACCGTGCTCTGAGCCACCTCATGGATCACAACGCACATGCGAGCAAGTATCTGGCGATGACCCCTGATGCCAGGATGTACTGGTTCAACGTTGTCTTGACCAAGTATTACTCGTGAGGAGCCAAGGCATTGGATGCGTGTTGTCTTGGTATTCTGCTGCTAATGATGAACGCCGCATCTATGATGTACATTTTGGTAGTAGCTAGAGTTGATATGCACTGATGGCACGTTTGTATATTTTGCAAGGTGGTATTTATTTTACCCCTCGGTTGATGACCTTATGTTGCATCACCAGCTGCCGCTCGTGCCCTCGTGGTGCAACTCCACTGCTAGAACTAATATAAATATTCTAGCCTTGATTATTATGTGATCTATGGTTGTTGTCATGTTGTTCCATATTTAGTCAAAACACCTTGTGGGCATCTTCGGTGAACTGGGTAAGCTCACCAAGAAGTCTAGGAGGTGATCATATTTCGCACGTTGGACGTAACCAAATTGTCTTGCTTTTGCTCAAACGCGATTTGTGGGCAACCAATCACCAGGGACTTTGCTTCCCAACTGATGTGAAGTAAGAATTGTTGGCAATCAAACAACTTGCACAACGTAGATTAGAGGTTGCATTAACCCGTACAACATCCACAGAGCCATGTTCCATAGATGAAAAGTTGTGAGCAACCAATCACGCCCTAGACGAATGCGAGAACACTGCCATGGCAATCTCAAGCTTGGGATGACCACTTCATTCACTTGTTTCAGCCCCAAAAGAGCATGATTGAGCTGACATATCATATTCTTGAGACTGCAACGTCATTTAAGTGCCTCAAACCGGACGCTAGTCTTGATAATTGATACGTCTCAAACGTATCTATAATTTCTTATGTTCCATGCTACTTTTATTATAATACTTGAATGTTTTATACATACTTTACAGCATTATTATACATTTTCCCACTAACCTATTAACAAGATGCTGAAGTGCCCGTTGTTTTCTGTTGTTTTTGGTTTCAGAAATCCTAGTAAGGAAATATTCTCAAATTGGACCAAATCAACGCCCAGGGCCTATTTTTACACGAAGCTTCTAGAAGACCGAGGGAGGTACGAAGTGGGCCACGAGGGCCACACAACAGGGCGGCGCGACCCAAGCCCCGGCCGCGCCGGCCCGGTGTGGGGCCCTCTTGCCGCCACTTGACCTACCCTTCCGCCTACAAATAGCCTTCGTCGTGAAACCCCCTGTACCGAGAGCCACGATACGGAAAACCTTCCAGAGACGCCGCCGTCGCGAATCCCATCACGGGGATTCCGAGATCGCCTCCGCACCCGCCGGAGAGGGGAATCTTCACCGGAGGCTCTACATCATCATGCCCGCCTCCGGATTGATGCGTGAGTAGTTCATCCTTGGACTATGGGTCCATAGCAAGCTAGATGGTTGTCTTCTCCGCTTGTGCTATCATTGTTTAGATCTTGTGAGCTGCCTAACATGATCAAGATCATCTATTTGTAATGCTACATGTTGTGTTTGGCGGATCCGATGAATATAGAATATTACGTTAAGTTGATTATCAGCCTATCATATATGTGTTGTTTATTTTCTTGCATGCTCTCCGTTGCTAGTAGAGGCTCCAAGTTGATACTTGTAACTCCAAGAGGGAGTATTTATGCTCGATAGTGCTCATGCCTTCATTGAATCTAAGACAGTGACAGAAAGTTCTAAGGTTGTGGATGTGTTTGCTACTAGGGATAAAACATTGATGCTTTGTCTAAGGATATTTGTGTTGATTACATTACGCACCATACTTAATGCAATTATCTCGTTGTTTACAACTTAATACCGGAAGGGGTTCGGATGATAACCGAAGGTGGATTATTTAGGCATAGATGCATGCTGGATAGCGGTCTATGTACTTTGTCGTAATGCCCTTATTAAATCACATAGTAATCATCGTTGATATGTATTGAATCTTTATTTGTCAATTGCCCGCCTGTAATTTGTTCACCCAGCATGTTAGTTATCTTATTGGAGAGACACCACTAGTGAACTGTGGACCCCGGTCCATTCTTTTACATCCGAATACATTCTACCGCAATCTCTGTTTGACTGTTCATTGCAAACAAACACCATCTTCCACTCGATACGTTTAATCCTTTGTTTTCAGCAAGCCGGTGAGATTGACAACCTCACTGTTACGTTGGGGCAAAGTACTTTGATTGTGTTGTGCAGGTTCCACGTTGGCGCCGGTTTCCGGTGTTGCGCACTACACTCCTCCACCAACAACCTTCACGTGCTTCTTGGCTCCTACTTTCGATAACCTTGGTTTCTTTCTGAGGGAAAACTTGCCGTTGTGCGCATCATACCTTCCTCTTGGGGTTCCCAACGGACGTGTACATCTACGCGCATCAATAATTATTAGTGTTCTTGAAATACATCGGACATGAAATGCACTCCTATCGAAACTTCATATATAAGGCATGCACATAAAGCAATCTTTGCGGTGAAAACATACTTTGAGAGTAAAGTTCCCTCAACGGTTAAGTTAAACGTTCTAGAGCCATGCAACCGATGTCATGCACTATGGAATTCAGATGGAAAATTATGTTAAAGCAGCTTATTATAAACCTAGAATTACAGAATAAGGTGTTACTGTTCAACCAACTCCATAAATTAAATAATCGTGAGAATATACCCTGGTTTCATTTGGTTTTGTCCTATTATGTTTATGTTGATGGGGTGCTTAATGCAAACAATCCCCGGGAAGGATCGTGGTGGAGGGGACGTAATGAGTTTTGCTGATTATTTTAGAAGCATTACAAAACTGTTTCCACTAGCTGAGGTTTTGTACAAACTATTTATACAACCCCTCTTCACCGAGGCCTTCCTCGAGTTGCAGGCTACTCAACCAGCACTTACTCAGCGGTTTCCCATCTCCACCGCGCCTCCGCCTTGTAACATCCCAGAAATTTAAAACAAAATAAATAAATTCCCCTAGTTCCAAATTTTGGAACCAACAAAAACTTTTAATAAATTAAGATTGGTACATAATAATCTTGCTTAATTCTTGTGCTCTTGCCATGATTGCTAGTTATTAGTTTTTGAAATAATCTTAAACCCTAAAACTCACCCTCTTCTCACCATCCTAGTTAAAATAAAATAAAATTAAATAAGAAAAAGGCATATGTGCCTATGGCTATTTTTATAAATCTTTACCCTAGACCTTTCCACTTTATTTAGAGGATTGGAAAAGCTTCATAAACCTTAGATAGTACCTCTTAAATCATTTTCAAGTTAAAACAAAGAAAATAAAAATAAACTAAAAATGCCATAGAGGCATATGAGAGCAAAATAGCAAATATGGGAATTTAAGAAAATTAACCCTAGGACTTGTTGTGAATGGTTGGATCACCTCCATATACCATTTCAACACTCAACATCACCAATTGGGTCAAACCAAGTCAAATTAAAAATCAAATGCAACATAGGCATAGAAGCCTATGTGACACATAGCCAATTCACTAAACTTTGACCTATGACTTTAAACCTTGACCAAAGGGTGTGAAACCATCTCTAAACCTAATATAACACTAAATGGACCCTAACCCATGTCCAAGTGAAGCAAGATCAACCATTTACAAGTTTAGTAAAATTTGACACCTCACCTCTTATGTATTAAGGCCAAATTTGCAAATCTTTGAACAAGCCCATTTGATTTGGTTTCAATACTCTTAAAATGTTTCTAAACTAATAAGAACCACATTAGAGTCAAGAAAAGTCAAATCAAATGGAGAGAATCCAAATGGTGAGGTAATTCCATTTTTACTCACATACACATTATGCCAAATAGCAAATCTTCACCAAAGGCCACCATTACTTGATCTCTTGCTTGTGTAATACTTAAATAGGATAAACTAACACAAATGCATCATTGGATCAAGAATCAAACCCAAGGAAATCAAGATTTATTCATACATGTGATAATGGTCATATTGCCATTTTATAAAATGTTCCTCACTTTACCCCTCTGTTCTTCTCAATTATTAAACTAAACTTAGTCAACCAATGCCATGTCATCCAAGACCATGTCCAGGTGACCAACTTTCATGTTGACCACACATGCTAACTTTGACCAGGTTGACCAGAATAGTGTTGACAAGTGGTGATGTTGAAACTATGTGAAGATCAACCTCAAATTTGAAACTTTGCAAAACACCTCCAAATTGAACACAACCACCACCATTCCAACCCTTTAATTGTATATTTAAGCTCCACCAAAAAGAATTCCAAAATTCCAACATTTTCTTCATGCGGCCATTTCATCGAACACATGGCAGGCATAGTTTCAGAATTACAACACATGCTATTATCCTCTGGTTTTTAACCTCAACTCCTTTCCAATTGTGATCATCAACCTCCCTGTACCTCCCCTGCATCAAGCCATGTACTGGTTTGGTCGATTAAAGCAATGGCATGATCACCTTTGTACCATGCCAAGCTCTCATGCCGGCCATCATGCCACCCTACCTCAACCCCTCTCTCTGGCCCATCAAACCATGTCAGCTAGACTCACCAGGAGGTACTGAGCATGCTAGACAAGATCCTTTTTCCAAACCATGCACGACAAGCCTTGGCCACGACGTGATCACCGCGTTTGGACGCACCAGAGCGTGCATCGGCGTGTCACGGGACGCCGCAGACATCGCCTCGACCGCACGCCTCGTCCTTCTCTCTCTCACTTGGCACGCATGATCACCACTACCTCACCTACCTCCTAGACACCCTCCCTAGCTCGTGCACGCTCCCTTACCGTCGCCATGATCAACGCCCGCCGCGCCGGTACTGCCAGTACCCCAACGTCGCCACTCGCCCCCCTTTAGCCTGCCGTCGCTCACTAGCACCCTCGATGACCGCAACACTACGCGCCCCCTAGATTGCCCCTTCGCCGCTCCAGACGCCGGCGACGACCTCCCACGGCACCCGCAGCACTCGCCCCCTATAAAAGGAGGCCGCTTCGGACGATCACAACACACCAGCCGCCTCCCATCTCTTCTCTGAGCATCCTCGACACCTCTCCTCCCCACATTGCCCACTCCACCGCCGAATTTCACCGGAGCCCGCCGCGCAGCAGCTCGACGAAGACGACGACTCCGAGCCTCCCCCGACCAACCACGGCCACCACTCGACTCCCGTTACACGCGGAGTCGTTTGCCCCCGTCGCCAGCCTGGGAGCGCCCCGCATCGCCGTCGCCGGACCCTCCTGCAGCCTAGGGTTCCGTCGACTCGCCGGAGGAGGTAAGCCGCCGATCCCGTGAACGCCCCAGATAGCGCCACGTCGCCCCGCCTGCTGTCCGTAATTCAAATCCAGCCCGTAGCGATACTGGGCCGGCCCATCTCCCTCTCCCGCTGCGCAGCCCACCTAGTTTCCCGCCTAAGCCCACAATTCAAACAAAAGCATTTCGAAATTAATTATTTCTTCTCAGATGCTGTTTTGAAAATTAAATAGGATAAAATCTACCAAACCAAATTGAACAAATTTTATATATTTGGAAAGCTCATGAAATTATCTAAACAATGCCACTGGCCTCATGTCCAAATCCGAAATTAAATTTAAATGATAAAAATAACAAGGCAGGGCCTTTTCTGACTTCAAATAAATATTAGAAATTATCTATAAATGATTTTAAGTTGATTCCAACTCTAATAAATCACATATGACATAATATAATTGTTTATGCAAAAATATAGCATAGTTGTTTTGCATGATCATGGACTAGAGTTAAATAATGGCTATGGAGCCATTTCTAGTCCATTTAATACATACACATAGAATTATTTAAATAATGTGGGGGCTTCTCTCTCATTTAAATTGTGATCCTAAGTAATTCAACTAGAGGTACTGACCTTGGTCAAATAAGTCTCATGCTTGGTTACTTGGAGATGTTAAATCATTTAGATGATAGTTTAACTTATATAAGGTATAGCTTCTCACTTAAATCATTAGTTCAAATAGTTCAATAAGAATTGATAACACATGTATTAATGACCCATAGGTTCCTATTTGAAAATATCAAATCATTCATAAGTAGAATTTAAAATTTTCAAACCTATCTATTAAATCATATGAGATACTTTGGTCTCATTTAAATCTTGCCTCCACCATATTAATATGAAGTAGATCCCATGGTCAATTAAAATTCACTTTTAATTAATTAATAATATTAAACCATTGCAAGGTGTTATTAAAATAGGATGAGGTGCTCACCTCATTTAAATCATCCTTCTCAAATAAAATGAAGTAATGTATTGACCTTGAATTTCCTAGGCTCATACTTGCTCACTTGTAGATTTTAAATCTAAATAGGTAATTAATTTTTCCAAAGGTTAACTAAATCACATGAGATAATGAAATCTCATTTAACTCATTTTTTCAAATATTAAGTGTGAAGTGTTGACCTTGGTCAACATGGGATCATCCCTGGTTATTTGAGAATATTAAATCACCTCAAGAGTAGTCCTTTAAATTAGTTACAACTATGTGTTAAATCATATGAGAGATATTCGTCTCATTTAAATCTTGTTCTCAAGTAATTCAATATGGGGTAGTAATCATGGTATATGTAACCTCATACTGATTTATTTGGTGGCATTAAATCACTACCATGTTAATATTAAATTATAGGAGGTATGGAACCTCATTTACATCCTTGTCTCAAATGGTAAGTATGAAGAGGTTGACTTTGGTCCACCTAGGTCATATAATATTCATAAGAGAAATTAAATCTTAAGAAGATTCAATGAGAGGAAATTATGTTCTCACCAACTAAAGAGAAACCCTAACTCCATTTTTAATAAGAGGAAATTATTTTTCCTATTACTAAATAAGGAAACCCTAGCATAATCTGGTAATAAATGTTAAGTAGTGATGCTAGATCATTGTGTGAGCCACTAATGCTAATTAAGAGTACTTAAGTATTGTTTGGTGATTGTATCCTCGTATTCGTATATAGACGCTAGTACCGGAGACTATCAAGAGGAGGAGGTATTCTACCCGAGGAAGAAGAAGAACACTTTGATCACCTCACCAATCAAGGCAAGCTAGTATTCTTGCAAGCTAATATTAATGCAAGCTATTACCCATGCAAGCTAGACTGATGCAGGCTAATTTGTTGGCAAGCTAATCTTAATGCCAGCTATTACCAGTGCAAGCTAATAAACTTGCTAACCATCATGGTGCAAAGCTCTACCAGAGGAAGGCATCATTACATTTTACTTCATGAACCTATCCCAAAGTTTTTACTTTACCATGCCTTACTTGATTTTATTTATCAAAGTTACTTTTTGGTTTATGATTCACTGGGTTGAATTATAGAGTAGTACAAGAGAATCACACTTAGCCTAGCAAGCTCCAAGATACTTAGCACCCCTCATGAAATAGTTGCTAGCGCTAATCAATTAAAATTGGACTACTCTAAATGGGAACATGTGACTTTGAAATGAAGTTGAAACCTTGGAATGATGGTTCCTTCCATTGAATGACTTTGAAGGTGAATATGACCAAGAGAAGATGGTGATTTTTGAATATAAAACTGATGGTTGGGTTCGGATGCGATACCATTCCAATTTTGAAAGTACCCCCACAATACCCAATATGGGTAAGGGCTTAACTAGAAATTTATGTGCTTTAGTATGGGTTCCCTCTAAACAAGCGTCATAGGGGTTATGCCAAGGGCTGCCTCCAAAGAAATATGAGATGATGTGAAATGACGTGAAATGAGGTGAATTGTCCGCCCAAGCCCCAGTTCTGACGGTGGTCTTCACCGGGAGGCCAAGCTCATGGGGAGAGGTGCCTACTAGAGTATATAAGTGAAAGGTTATGGTTGGTAGTCCGCATACGGAGTATGATAAACCAGGGCCAGTTAACCCTGACGGATTATTGCAAATGTTGTGGCACAAGTGTACGACCTCTGCAGAGTGTAGAATTATTCGAATAGCCGTGTCCACGTTACGGACAATTGGAAAGGCCATACTGTTCTCATCAGACCATTTTTTTAAAAAAATGTGACATATGACGGTGACTTGAATTGGAAAGGTGAATGGTGATTTTGAATTGAATCACAACAGAGTTGGGGAATGACACTAATGTTCCCACTTGAGTTAGTCTAGTGATTCAAGCATCTTTACTAAATGTTTATGAAATAAACTTGGCTTTATGCAAATAAACCTAGATCTTAGTATCCCCTTACCACTATTGATAGTGATTATACTAGTATTAGTTTGCGAGTACCTTAGAAGTACTCATGGCTTTGTCCCTGCTATTCAAATGGCCGACTATGAAGGTGAACAACAGACGAGGAAGATGGATGCAGGACGTCTACGACAACTAGGACCGCTCCTGACGCCAAGCGTTGGCCTGTGGATTAGATAGCCACTACTATTTCGCTTCCGCTCTTTGTGATGTTCGTTGATCAATAGATCAACTACTATTTGTAATATTGGATCATGTGATCCATCTTTGTAAGACAATTATGTGTTGTAATAAATGATGACTCTATGATATTCAACTATTATGTCTCGCAACAACAATATTCCTGGATTGCGATGTACGGCATAATAGGCATCCGGACTTAAAAATCCGGTGTTGACAAGTTGGTATCAGAGCCATTGTTTGACCTTAGGAGACCCTAGTTAGAATGGACGTTCGGAAAATTTCAGTTTCTAGAAACAAATGAAGTGAGTATTTGTGAAAAACTTATTCATTTTCTTCTCTATCAGATCTTCTTAAAAATAATAAGCCATGCACCTCCTTATAAATCCATTTAAAATTTTGCCACACTGGTACACATCTCTAACCTACTCATCCATGTCACTTTCAGATGGAGCCTTACGTCCAGACGAGACCTACGATCTGGAAAACGGAGGAAGTCTGGTGTTTGAGCGCGACTTGTACCGGTGTCCGAGAAGCTCGAACGCCCACCTCCCGGCCCACGAGTCCGGATCCACAACACCTCGCTGGGGAACAGCAAGGATGATCACCGCTTGAAGGGAAGCTCGGAACCTCCCATCTTGGAGAGGATCCTTTTCTCCTTCAAGGAATACACTGGGTGGACGGTCTTGCTCACGCCCTTCAGGAGGGACTTGCTCGGTGTGCGGACAGAACATCGCCGCACTCGGGAAGCCGCCGCCCACTTCGCGAGGCACGACACCATGGAGAACCCATGGCACTCTCTTCGCACCCGGTGCTCAAGATTCATGTGCAGCATTTGGACTTTATGCTTCATGAGACCCGGAAGGACCTAGAGCTGACACGTGTCCATGCCCACCGTGCTCAGATGGCTTCGGCTCATCATGCCGACGCCATCAGGCTACTCGCCAAGGACCGCCGGTCACTCCGCCTGCAGCGCCAAGAATGTCGCTACTATCACCCGTCTTCGCGAGAAGATTCGCACCTTGGAGGTGACTGTCCGGACCCAAAGGACCAGATCCAGGAGATGGAGGAGGATGGAGAAGACATCCAGGGAGGCGATGACTTCCTGAGTGATGACAACGACTTTGAGGATGACGAGTTCAATGAGGAGGACTATGAGTTTCTGGAGTCTGCGGAGGATGGGATCATTCCCATCGATGTGGATGAAAACGATGAGGAATAGTTGCACTAGCTTCACTTACGTAGGTGTGAGTTGTATCCCGCACCATGTATCGTAGTTGTGGAAGAAGGGTTCTTAAACCCTTAGTGCTTTAACTTGTAATGTGTGATTTGTTGTGAATAAATAAAGTGTGTGCTATGTTCATCACAAAAATATTTCAAGTTTTAAGTTTAAACCTAACTCAAACTAAGCCATAGAAAATTCCCTCTTACCTCATGATCAGATGGCCCCACCAAACCGCAACGCCACCCAGGATGCCATGATACAACTGCTGCAGACCATGATGGCAGACCGGGAAGCCGAAGAGCCGAACGCCAAGCAAACCTTGCCGCACTACAACAGCTAGCCCAGAACAATCAAGGCCATGGGAACCACGATCACCCCGGGTCAAAGCTGAAGAACTTCCAAACACCAACCCTCCAATGTTCAACAAAACCGAAGAGCCCCTCGATGCCGATGACTGGCTTCAGACAATAGAGAACAACCTTGAAGTGGCGGGAGTTGAAGCCGCAGAAAAGTACCGTTTGCCACCCACTACCGTCAGACCTGCAAGAGCCTGGTGGACAAGTGCTCGTGCAATGAATGCAACATGATGACATGGGAAGACTTCAAGCTGAAGTTCAGCAAGTACCATGTGCCCCAAGGACTAATCAAGAAAATGAGAGACGAGTTCCGTGAACTCAAGCAAGGAAAATGTCCGTGGTGGAATATGACACGTTTCTCACTCAAGGTACGCCCGGACGAGACCAACACAAATGAGAAAAGAAAGGAAAGATTTCTGAACGGATCGCACGACGAGATGCAAACGGTGTTAGTGAATATTCCGTTCGCTGACCTCGAAGCCCTCGTGGACTCAGCCATACAAATGGAAGGAAAGCTGCACCAGGCCAATGAGAACCGCAAGCGCAGAATGATGAACCCGAGTGGACCCCACCATACCCAAGCACCGCAATAACTCCTCCGGAGGATTCACCCCGTAAACAACAAAGCCACCGCGCAGACTTTATCGCCCAACTACAGAACAACAACGGAGGACCCCGAAGCCGGAGGCAACAACAACAACAACAGCCACAACAACCACAACAGCCACAACAACAATGGGAACAACACCAACACCGGCCCGAGAACTGGAAGCAATGCCATCCCCGTCACCCAAAAGACAAGTCAATCGTGAACTGCTATGAATGTGGAGTTGTGGGCCACTACTCCAAGGAATGCCCCAAGAAGCTTGCCAAGATCGCCGCCAACACCGCACACGCCCAAAGAACAGGCTGCAGTAGAAGGAACCGAACAACAACAACGGCCGTTTTACCACATGATCACTCAAGCTCAGCAAGCCCACTCGAAGTATGCCTTCCGTTAATAAAAATGCCCAATCTCTCTTAGAACCTAACTCCTCTTAAAATCTCGGGACGAGATTTGTTTAAGGGGAAGGGTTTGTAACATCCCAGAAATTTAAAACAAAATAAATAAATTCCCTAGTTCCAAATTTTGGAACCAACAAAAACTTTTATTAAATTAAGATTGGTACATAATAATCTTGCTTAATTCTTGTGCTCTTGCCATGATTGCTAGTTATTAGTTTTTGAAATAATCTTAAACCCTAAAAACTCACCCCTCTTCTCACCATCCTAGTTAAAATAAAATAAAATTAAATAAGAAAAATGCATATGTGCCTATGGCTATTTTTATAAATCTTTACCCTAGACCTTTCCACTTTATTTAGAGGATTGGAAAAGCTTCATAAACCTTAGATAGTACCTCTTAAATCATTTTCAAGTTAAAACCAAAGAAAATAAAAAGAAACTAAAAATGCCATAGAGGCATATGAGAGCAAAATAGCAAATATGGGAATTGAAGAAAATTAACCCTAGGACTTGTTGTGAATGGTTGGATCACCTCCATATACCATTTCAACACTCAACATCACCAATTGGGTCAAACCAAGTCAAATTAAAAATCAAATGCAACATAGGCATAGAAGCCTATGTGACACATAGCCAATTCACTAAACTTTGACCTATGACTTTAAACCTTGACCAAAGGGTGTGAAACCATCTCTAAACCTAATATAACACTAAATGGACCCTAACCCATGTCCAAGTGAAGCAAGATCAACCATTTACAAGTTTAGTAAAATTTGACACCTCACCTCTTATGTATTAAGGCCAAATTTGCAAATCTTTGAACAAGCCCATTTGATTTGTTTTCAATACTCTTAAAATGTTTCTAAACTAATAAGAACCACATTAGAGTCAAGAAAAGTCAAATCAAATGGAGAGAATCCAAATGGTGAGGTAATTCCATTTTTACTCACATACACATTATGCCAAATAGCAAATCTTCACCAAAGGCCACCATTACTTGATCGCTTGCTTGTGTAATACTTAAATAGGATAAACTAACACAAATGCATCATTGGATCAAGAATCAAACCCAAGGAAATCAAGATTTATTCATACATGTGATAATGGTCATATTGCCATTTTATAAAATGTTCCTCACTTTACCCTTCTGTTTTTCTCAATTCTTAAACTAAACTTAGTCAACCAATGCCATGTCATCCAAGACCATGTCCAGGTGACCAACTTTCATGTTGACCACACATGCTAACTTTGACCAGGTTGACCAGAATAGTGTTGACAAGTGGTGATGTTGAAACTATGTGAAGATCAACCTCAAATTTGAAACTTTGCAAAACACCTCCAAATTGAACACCACCACCACCATTCCAACCCTTTAATTGTATATTTAAGCTCCACCAAAAAGAATTCCAAAATTCCAACATTTTCTTCATGCGGCCATTTCATCGAACACATGGCAGGCATAGTTTCAGAATTACAACACATGCTATTATCCTCTGGTTTTTAACCTCAACTCCTTTCCAATTGTGATCATCAACCTCCCTGTACCTCCCCTGCATCAAGCCATGTACTGGTTTGGTCGATTAAAGCAATGGCATGATCACCTTTGTACCATGCCAAGCTCTCATGCCGGCCATCATGCCACCCTACCTCAACCCCTCTCTCTGGCCCATCAAACCATGTCAGCTAGACTCACCAGGAGGTACCGAGCATGCTAGACAAGATCCTTTTTCCAAACCATGCACGCCAAGCCTTGGCCACGACGTGATCACCGCGTTTGGACGCGCCAGAGCGTGCATCGACGTGTCACCGACGCCGCACACATCGCCGACCGCACGCCTCGTCCTTCTCTCCCTCTCTCACTTGGCACGCATGATCACCACTACCTCACCTACCTCCTAGACACCCTCCTAGCTCGCACACGCCCCTTACCGTCGCCATGATCAACGCCTCGCCGCCTGCATCGCCAAGCATTCCCCAACGTCGCGCCCTTCTCGCCTTCCCTTTAGTCGTGCCGCCAAGCTCACTAGCACCCCTGATGACTCGCAACACTACGCGCCCTAGATTGCCCCTTCGCCGGCACGCCGGCGCGATGGACGATCTCCACGGGCACCACAGCACCTCGACCCTATAAAAGGAGGCCGCTTCTGGACGATCACAACACACCAGCCGCCTCCCTCTTTCTCTCGAGCATCCTCGACACCTCTCCTCCCCACATTGCCCACTCCACCGCCGAATTTCACCGGAGCCCGCCGCGGCAGTAGCTCGACGAAGACGACGACTCCGAGCCTCCCCCGACCAACCACGGCCACCACTCGACTCCCTGTTACACGCGGAGTCGTTTGCCCCCGTCGCCAGCCTGGGAGCGCCCCTGCATCGCCGTCGCCGAACCCCCCCTGCAGCCTAGGGTTCCGTCGACTCGCCGGAGGAGGTAAGCCGCTCGATCCCGTGAACGCCCCAGATAGCGCCACGTCGCCCCGCCTGCTGTCCGTAATTCAAATCCAGCCCGTAGCGATACTGGGCCGGCCCATCTCCCTCTCCCGCCCACCTAGTTTCCCGCCTAAGCCCACAATTCAAACAAAAGCATTTCGAAATTAATTATTTCTTCTCAGATGCTGTTTTGAAAATTAAATAGGATAAAATCTACCAAACCAAATTGAACAAATTTTATATATTTGGAAAGCTCATGAAATTATCTAAACAATGCCACTGGCCTCATGTCCAAATCCGAAATTAAATTTAAATGATAAAAATAACAAGGCAGGGCCTTTTCTGACTTCAAATAAATATTAGAAATTATCTATAAATGATTATAAGTTGATTCCAACTCTAATAAATCACATTTGACATAATCTAATTGTTTATGCAAAAATATAGCATAGTTGTTTTGCATGATCATGGACTAGAGTTAAATAATGGCTATGGAGCCATTTCTAGTCCATTTAATACATACACATAGAATTATTTAAATAATGTGGGGGCTTCTCTCTCATTTAAATTGTGATCCTAAGTAATTCAACTAGAGGTACTGACCTTGGTCAAATAAGTCTCATGCTTGGTTACTTAGAGATGTTAAATCATTTAGATGATAGTTTAACTTATATAAGGTATAGCTTCTCACTTAAATCATTAGTTCAAATAGTTCAATAAGAATTGATAACACATGTATTAATGACCCATAGGTTCCTATTTGAAAATATCAAATCATTCATAAGTAGAATTTAAATTTTCAAACCTATCTATTAAATCATATGAGATACTTTGGTCTCATTTAAATCTTGCCTCCACCATATTAATATGAAGTAGATCCCATGGTCAATTAAAATTCACTTTTAATTAATTAATAATATTAAACCATTGCAAGGTGTTATTAAAATAGGATGAGGTGCTCACCTCATTTAAATCATCCTTCTCAAATAAAATGAAGTAATGTATTGACCTTGAATTTCCTAGGCTCATACTTGCTCACTTGTAGATTTTAAATCTAAATAGGTAATTAATTTTTCCAAAGGTTAACTAAATCACATGAGATAATGAAATCTCATTTAACTCATTTTTTCAAATATTAAGTGTGAAGTGTTGACCTTGGTCAACATGGGATCATCCCTGGTTATTTGAGAATATTAAATCACCTCAAGAGTAGTCCTTTAAATTAGTTACAACTATGTGTTAAATCATATGAGAGATATTCCTCTCATTTAAATCTTGTTCTCAAGTAATTCAATATGGGGTAGTAATCATGGTATATGTAACCTCATACTGATTTATTTGGTGGCATTAAATCACTACCATGTTAATATTAAATTATAGGAGGTATGGAACCTCATTTACATCCTTGTCTCAAATGGTAAGTATGAAGAGGTTGACTTTGGTCCACCTAGGTCATATAATATTCATAAGAGAAATTAAATCTTAAGAAGATTCAATGAGAGGAAATTATGTTCTCACCAACTAAAGAGAAACCCTAACTCCATTTTTAATAAGAGGAAATTATTTTTCCTATTACTAAATAAGCTAGCATAATCTTGCAATAAATGTTAAGTAGTGATGCTAGATCATTGTGTGAGCCACTAAGGCTAATTAAGAGTACTTAAGATTGTTTGGTGATTGTATCCTCGTATTCGTATATAGACGCTAGTACCGGAGACTATCAAGAGGAGGAGGTATTCTACCAGAGGAAGAAGAAGAACACTTTGATCACCTCATCAATCCAGTTATATTCTTGCAAGCTAATATTAATGCAACTATTACATGCAAGCTAGACTGATGCAGGCTAATTTGTTGGCAAGCTAATCTTAATGCCAGCTATTACTATGCAAGCTAATAAACTTGCTAACCATCATGGTGCAAAGCTCTACCAGAGCAAGGCATCATTACATTTTACTTCATGAACCTATCCCAAAGTTTTTACTTTACAATGCCTTACTTGATTTTATTTATCAAAGTTACTTTTTGGTTTATGATTCACTGGGTTGAATTATAGAGTAGTACAAGAGAATCACACTTAGCCTAGCAAGCTCCAAGATACTTAGCACCCCTCATGAAATAGTTGCTAGCGCTAATCAATTAAAATTGGACTACTCTAAATGGGAACATGTGACTTTGAAATGAAGTTGAAACCTTGGAATGATGGTTCCTTCCATTGAATGACTTTGAAGGTGAATATGACCAAGAGAAGATGGTGATTTTTGAATATAAAACTGATGGTTGGATGCGATACTATTCCAATTTTGAAAGTACCCCCACAATACCCAATATGGGTAAGGTTAACTAGAAATTTATGTGTCTTAGTATGGGTCCTCTAAACAAGCGTCATAGGGGTTATGCCAAGGGCTGCCTCCAAAGAAATATGAGATGATGTGAAATGACGGAAATGAGGTGAATTGTCCGGCCTAAGCCGGCAGCTTCCTGCCGACGGTGTGTCTCACCTGGAGGCCAATCTCATGGGAGAGGTGCCCGTACTAGAGTATATAAGTGAAAGGTTATGGTTGGTAGTCCGCATACGGAGTATGATAAATCAGGGCAACCCCTGACGGATTATTGCAAATGTTGTGGCACAAGTGTACGACCTCCGCAGAGTGTAGAACTATTCGAATAGCTGTCCACTACGACAATTGGAAAGGCCATACGTTCACATCGTACCATTTTTTTAAAAATGTGACATATGACTGGTGACTTGAATTGAAAGGTGAATGGTGATTTTGAATTGAATCACAACACAGTTGTGGGAATGACACTAATGTTCCCACTTGAGTTAGTCTAGTGATTCAAGCATCTTACTAAATGTTTATGAAATAAACTTGGCTTTATGCAAATAAACCTAGATCTTAGTATCCCCTTACCACTATTGATAGTGATTATACTAGTATTAGTTTGCAGTACCTTAAAAGTACTCATGGCTTTGTCCCCCGCTATTCAAATGGCTACTATGAAGACAACAGTATGAGGAAGATGGACAACCAGACGTCTACGACAACTAGGACTGCCTCGACAAATCAAGCGTTGGTCTGTGGATTAGATAGCCACTACTATTTCGCTTCCGCTTTGGGATGTTCGTTGATCAATAGATCAACTACTATTTGTAATATTGGATCATGTATCCATCTTTGTAAGACAATTATGTGTTGTAATAAATGATGACTCTATGATATTTTCAACTATTATGTCTCGCAACAACAATATTCCTCGGGATTGCGATGTACTCAGATAATAGAAAACTGACTTAAAACTGGTGTTGACACGCCTCTAGCCTACCTTTTCCTTGGATGTGAATCTCGACCAAGGTTCCGGCCAACCTTAGAGGGTGAAGAACATATGTCGGATCCACCAGAACAAGCCGATTCCGAGAAGATGAAACAAAAGGTAGAGGAGGTCACGAAGAAATCTAAAGCCCGAAACCGCGAGGGGGAGGTCAAAGGGCAATGGTAGCCCTACAACGTTACTGAGAACGAGCTGCAACACTTAGAAGCGGAGGGTTTTTAATTTGAAACCTAGCACCTGGCGGGTAGTTCCGACTGCCTTGTTACCCGCTCTAGGTGAAGGGAGCTAGTTCTGACTAAGTTGTTGCTGGAGCAAGTCTTTTCGCTTCTGTCAAGCAACTCTTTTGTCAAACTCTTGACAAAGTATGGCCTCCAACCTCAAAACTTTCCGCCTAACAACATCCTTGCCCTCTCCAACTACGTGGTTCTCTATGAAGGTCATCTCCAGCTGGAGTCGGATCTCACTCTCTTCCAATACTATTACTCCCTCAAGAAGGTTTCAGTGCCCAAGACCAACGCACTTGCCAACTACGCTAGTGTGACTTTCAAGATCCGTCCTAACCTGATATACCCTTCGTTGGATCGTCACGTGTATGCGAGATACTAGTCGGGTGGATTCTTCTATGTGAAGGACACCAAGGCTCTGGGTTAGGACCACGGACTTCCACCTTTCAAGGACATGGAACCAGAGGAAACCACCTTCTGGAACATCCAACCCACTACAACAGATCATCCAAATCTTCAGCGCATGGCTGATGCATGTGAAATGCACGCATGAACTTTGTAATTTGGTGACACATATATGATGTTATATCCATGTTTTTATTGATTTTTGGGGATTTACCAATGTTCCCCTTTATTTTAGTTATAACTCGATCTATAGGACATGAAAACCATGTTTTGTGTATTTTTAGCTTTCAGGGACCTAAACGAAGTCAAATTGAGCTAAAACTTTGGGGTTGTCAATATTTCACCAAGAGAAGCGTCTGGAGCATACCTGGCCATGGGCAGCCCGGCCCGAGGCCCGGCCCGAAGCCCGGCTCGAAAAACTCAGGCCTGGGCCTAGAAATGTTGGCCCGACACCCGGGTCGGGCCTGGGTAGACCGAAAATGCCATTTTACACTACGGCCCGGCCCACGGCCCGACGGGGTTGGTGGGTAATTGGTCGGGATGGGCCGGGCTTGGGCCTGAATTTCGAACGTCGGGCTTTCCACGGCCCGGCCCGAGACATGGCCAGGTATATTCTGTAGCACTTGGACCTCACGAGATGGGCCAGGAGGGCCGAAAGAGGCATGGTGGTGCGCCCAGCCAGGGGGCGTGTCACCCATGCTCTTTCCCCCTCGACCGTTCGATTTGCTTGATTCTTTCGCGCACAGACTCTGTCTGACCTAAAAACTCCTATATAAATGACTTCCTGAGGTTTCCTTGAGGAGAGCGCTGCAGAGCCACCGAAACACCAAACAGAGCCAAAACCAACGAAGGATTGAGGGGGAAACTCTGTCAGAGCGGCCACCGGAGGGATCTCCACCTTCTCCAATGTCTCGGCCATCATTACCATGGTGAATAGGGAGTAGTACACCTCTGTACTATGGTTTTGTGGCAATAGCTTGATCTATTTCTCTCTTGCTTCTTCAAATATCTAGTACCATATGAGCTGCCCAACATGATTATGCTTATATATATAATTTCTATGTGGTGGATCTTTATATTGATATATGAGATTAGAACATATTATGTGTAAGATATACTAATAGATGCATATCATGTACCTCGTTCTTAAGTACCTGTTCTGATCCAACGTGTATGCAACAACATGTGTGGTGACAAGTGTGTATTAGATGGAGTAGCATGGTGGTAGTAATTGAATAGTGACAACAAATTTAAGATCTATTATGGTATTTATCTTTCTTTTATTGCCTCACTAGGGATAAAGTACATACATGTGATATAATTATCACTGACGTTGTAATAATCTTGTTTGTTCAAAGTAGCATATTTGAGATTCAAACAATATATATGTCAAGTTACTTAAGGCTTTACTCTATTGATTTCTTAATTCAAGATTGCTTGGATTTTTCCCTTTTTTGAGGAATATAAGAGAGATGTGTTGCATCATCTCTATGTTTAGGACGTAATGCCCATATGAATGTTTATCAAACACATATTGAAGTTCCCCCATATTATGTCATTGATGAATTTTTTGTGTCCACTACAACTTAAAAAAGAGAGTAAATCATTAGAAACACCTTTCCAACACTATTACCACACTTTACATTTACCACTATTTATTAATCCAAAAATACCAAAAATACTTTTTCCACATACACAAACACAAAACCCAAAAACCAACATCCCTTTACTCTTTTTATTTAGTTTACTTAGGTTGCTTACTTTATTTTACTTTAAGTTATACTTGTATTTCCTATTACTAATACAAAATTTTGTGCTTGAGAACCACACGATTGAGTTGAGGACACAAGACAATAACTTTATTTTGCGGGTTGCTAAAAGAGGTGAAAAAGAATTCAACTTCTATGTCAATTCTCCGAGAATTCGATATAAGCCCTCGAGTAACCCTTGTGGGTAAAAGATGCTTGCTACAACACTCTACACTTGGAGTCCCAACGAGTTGGTACACACAGAGATGTTGCCATCAAGAATATTTTCTGGCGGTGTTACCGGGGAATTGCAAGAAGCTACATCACCGTGGTTGCTGCGTGGTGCAACAATTACCAAGGTAACTTGCTACAGCATTATCTAGCAACGTGGAGTTGCAAGAGGGACATCACAACTACATCTTCATCAAGTTGGAGTGAGCACATCTTGGCATCATCAACACCAATTTTATGCAAACACCTAAACTTGGGGAGGTTGCACCATTGTGAGCTTTTATTTTTTTCCTTTAGATTATCAAATTAATTTTCTTTGTCTTTTTAGTCTTTTTAGTTTAAACACAAAAACCCATAAAAATTAAAAATATAAAAATAATCCTCGTATGGCTACTAGTCTAGATAAGAAGAACACCTTGAAGGAGTATTATAAAAACGATATAATAGCTATGAAATATAGAGAGTTATATGAAGGAAAACGAACAGAAACTCAATTCGGCTCCCGGGTGCATATGATCCCTCTATCATAAAAACATATTTCCAAGTATTAAAAAATTTTGACAAAAAAATTTACATGTACATCTCCATAATATATGTGTATTCGTCAAGTTTCACGAAAAAATAATATTTTTCGAGTCATGTTGCAGCATACAACCCCATGGACAATGCATGGATCGTTATTAAAGAAAACAATTGCCATTGTTGATGCCTCACTCATTTATTCAGTAGCACAATATAGATAAAAGTATAAATTTTGTTTCAATTCTTTGATTCTGTAACACACACCAAATGTAATAACTTATCATGGAACAGGAATGTACGAAACAAAACTCCCGAAAACGAATAGAAACTTTCTTGAGACTTCTAAATACAATTGCTACTAAGTTTCTTAACTATTATGATTAGGTCAATTGTTACTTAAACTATATTTAGACAATTTAAATTTCAATGCCAGTCCCATGAAGAACATGTTATTGTATCCTACAATAGAGGGGATTATGCTTATTTAGTGATGAAAGAAGTAGACCAATTTTGATAGTTTTAGGGTAGCCTATAAATTATACACCTTTATCAATGAACATGAAACTGCCCTGCTCGTTTTGTATAAAATACACAACAAAATTGGAGTCTAAAACCTTTGCGATAGAGATCGATCTCACTCTGGCCGTCCCTTTCTCTGTAGAAGCTCAGGTCACACGTGGTCTCGTCATCCTGTAAAAAAAAGCAGAGAGCATTACTCTGTTTGACCTGAATTGACTAAGATGTTAAATTTCCTTGTAAAAAAAAGAGAGAGAGGAGAGACCCTTGCAGTAGAAGCCGAGGCTGCCGCCGTGTGGCCCTTCTTGCGTGAGTGCCACGTCTTACCTTGATATCGCCAGCTGGTTCCCAGTCTTCCTTCCTTCTCCCCTACTTTTCCCCCACTCCCCACTCTCCACTGGAGTGAAAAAAAAAGTACAGTACCAGTGCCGTAGTAGCCAGCCAGCCATGGCCGCCACCTCCGCCTCCCGCCTGGACCGCCCGCCCGCCTTTCCTCCCTTCGACGTCCCCGTGCCCTACGCCCGGGGCCAGCTCTACTCCACCAAGACCCCGCCTTTCACCCTGCCGCGCAGCTGCCTCCTCCCGCCGCCCCCTCTGCCGCTCGCCTGCGCCGGCCACGGCCCCGTCGGCTGCGCCTACTCCGCCGGCTCGCCCCCGGCCTTCCCGCCCTTCCCGTGGGCTCCGCCACCGCCGCTGTCGCCGATGCGTTGCAGCATCGCGGAGATCGAAGAGTCCGCCAAGGCGGAGCTGGAGGATAACTTCTCCCCCCGCTCCGTCCTCACGCCCTGGAGGCGGGCCACCCCCGCCCCCGCCTCGCCGCCGCCCCTGCCTCTCGTCGTCGGCGGCAAGCGAGCCTTCGACCCAGCCAGCGACAAGACTTCTCTCATGATCTGCAATATCCCCAACAGCTTCGTGTAAGTGCGCGCGCCCGCCACTGGCATTTCCCCTTTCTTTGCTGCCCTAAAATTAAACTCCCCCCTTCCTTTC